>CALNHX010002453.1:0-178253 GCA_940337035.1 Agriotes lineatus
GCAAATACAATAACAAAGGAAGAGGCAAATTGCTCAATTAAGAACATAAATGACGTCAAAGCAGTCGGTCCAGATGAGCTCCTCATCGAATTGATCAAATTAATTGAAGGAGAAGAACTTCAGCTCTTGATAGATATATTTAATATAACATATACAATGTATAATGTATACCTCAGGATTGGCTGAAGTCGACATTTGTAGTATTGCCAAAGAAAAAAAATCAACGAATGCTTCGAATACAGAACTATGAGCATACGCGTAAGATCTTCTTGAAGATGATACATATGCGAATATAGAAAAAGATCTAGAGAGAAATTACTTACAAGCAGTTTGGATTTGTAATTGGTCTGGGAAGTAGTGATGCACTATGCGAAGTAAATACTATAGGACAAAGATGCCTGGTTGACTATGATAAAACTGTCGACAAAATGTAACGTCTAATACAACTAATTAGAGCCGAGTAAATCGACGAACATGATACTCAAATCTCCCAAAATCTATACTGGAAGCAAAAAGCTGTTATCAGATTTGAAAATGAAATAACAGATAAAGTTGATGTATAAATAACAGTAAGGCAAGGGTGTGTACTCTCATTATTAATATTTAATTTAGATATATTTCAAGAGGCTCCAGAAGGAGAAACAGCGGGAATAGTCATCAATGGAATACCGGTAAACAATATCAAATATACCCGTGATACTGTAATATTGGCGAATAAGATTTTCGATCTGCAAAGGTTGATTGAATGCATTGCTCCGGAAACTTAATTTAATTTAATTTATTAACTTTTGCCTCGGGTATGCTCAGATGCCCATAGGTTCGTTGTACTCAAATGTATAATTACAAGGATAACACAATGTAAAGAAAAGTAATTTGTATAATGTGTTTAGATATATACAAAAAATTCGTAATTAAGAAAATGTTGTACACGGTTATCCATTATAAATTACCCACCCCTTATCATCGTTATTATTGCATATAGAAAAAAAGTTTGAAATAAACGTTGTGTGGTTATGCCTGAATTTTGTTAAAATGCTATCAAAAGTACAGTAGCATGCAGATTTCAAGGGATGCAAAAAATAATAGGTATATATATTTTTAAATAGGATATCCTGTATATTATAACATTTTTGGAATGATATTTTTTTCCTGATTTTAAAAATATACCATATGTTACCTCTACCTTCTACCGTTTTTGAGTTCTTAAACGTCGAATATCTTAGTGACAATTTTCCTTGTTTGAATTTGTTGTGCCTCACTGTGTAAGGTAGTTCTAGTGTAATTTTGTTACTAAACGTATATAAAGCTTCCTAATTATTGTGGGCATCACTGCTTAATTTAGTTCCTTAGAAGACAGATTAACTATAGCTTTACTTAGAAGACGATAATTGTTTAGTGTGTTTAGTTTAGCTGTCCGTTTTTTTTGCATGAGATATTGGATTTCTTTTTAATGTATACGTACTTGCTATGTATATGTTTTGGTGTAGTAATAAATGCAGTTGAATATACAATTAAAATCTTCTTTCTGTACACCCCATTCCATAGTCTGTTTATGTCAGTTATATAACTTTTATTATATGCATGAAATTGTATTATATCTTTGATGAGTGCGCTTCACACGCTCTTTGCATGATATTACTAAAACAGGCATTTTAGAGAGCGGATGGCCGAGCAAGATGCTTGAATCTCAGGCGGGTTCGATCCCCGGCGACTACACACGGATCTTAAAGATCGTCGTACGTTCTTCGGCTACGGCGCTAACATCTGTGGTAGTTGTTAGGGAACTCTTCCTCAGAGTCGACGGGCAAGGCTTGCCACCTACTCGGCGTATGAGTAAAGAGGGCTGATAGAACCACGACTTTGTGGTTAAAACAGGCTACTGGCTTGAAATAAGAGGGAGAAGAAGGAGGCATTTAAATCGTGTTTTTGAGGCGTATGCCAGTTTCGTTACAATTTTTTGCATTTCTTCTTTCTTTCTTTCTTTGTCAGCCCCCTTCCATCCAATAGCAGATATAGGCCTCCCCAATTTGTCTTCAGTTGTTACGATCTGCGGTTTTCCTTATCCATCCAAATCCGGCAATCTTCTTTAAATCATCCGACCATCGCATTTGTGGACGTCCTCTTCTCCTCTTTGCCTTCCATGGTCTCCAATATTGGATTTCTTTATTCCATCTATTGTCTCTCTGTCGCATAGTGTGACCAGCCCATCTCCATTTCAGTGATGCTGTGTGTTCCACGACGTCAATCAGTTTTGTTCTCTGTCTAATATTTTCACTTCTAATTCTGTCTTTTAGCTTTACGTTTAGCATTTGCCTCTCCATGTTTTTTGTCAAGGTCCATGTTTGAGCACTATATGTTAGTACAGGCAGCACGCATTGGTTATAAACATTTCTTCTTAAGTGTAGCGGTATTTTTCTATTATTTAATATCTTATTTTGTCTACCGAATGCTGACCACGCCAGTCGTATTCTTCTTTCGATTGCTGCTGTTTGGTTTTGTTTTCCGCATTTTACTGTCTGTCCTAAGTATATATACTATTCTACATATTCTATTTTGTGGTTGTCTACTTCTATGTTCCTGTCTTCGACTTGGTTGGTCATTATTTTGGTTTTCTGCCTATTCATTTTGACACCTATTCTCCCTGATTCTTGTTCTAGCTCACAGATCATCGACTGTAATTCTTCAAAGCTCTGGGACATCAACACGATATCGTCTGCAAATCTCAGATGGTTGAGCATTTTCCCGTTTACCTTAATACCCTTCTTATCCCAGTTTAACTTCTTAAATACGTCCTCTAAAGTTGTTATAAACAGTTTTGGACTCATGGAATCTCCTTGCCTCACTCCTCTTCTAATTGGTATGGGCTGTGTGTTGTCATATAGTTGTACTATCATTTCCGCCTTTAGAGATATGTAGTGAATTATTTAAGCATAGCTGTAATCTACTCGGCTATTCTGTAGTGCCTTTTCCACTGCCCATAATTTAATGCTATCGAATGCCTTTTGATAGTCTATAAAGGCTAGGTATAGTGGTAACTTATATTCATTGGATTTTTCTATTAACGTCCTTATGGTAAGTAAATGGTCTGACGTACTGTAGCCCTGGCGGAAACCTGCTTGTTCGGTAGATTGGTAATATACCAGTTTGTTGTTAAGTCTAGTAATTATAATTCTTGTCATTAATTTGTATAATTGCGACAGTAATGATATTGGTCTGTAATTTTCCAGTCTGCTTTTGTCACCTTTCTTATGTAGCAGTATTGTTAGTGAAGTGTTCCACTCATATGGTATTTAATAGTACTTTCAATATCTTCAGTATTGTTTCTCCTCCTTCTTGTATTAATTCGGTTACGACCCCATCTTCTCCTGGTGCCTTATTTTTTTCATGTTTCTTAAGGCTTCTAATATTTCTTCTTCATCTATATCTGGTATATCTTCCGAGTTCATATTTTTTACTTTTATTTTTAATTGTTCTTCAATTTCTTCAGGTATTTCTTGTTTTTGTTCGTATAGGTCTTTGTAGAACTCTTCTACCATTTTTAGGATCATCTTCCTATCATTGATTTTGATATTGTTATTGTCTTTAATTTCATATATCTGTTCTCTTCCTAAAGATCTCCTAACGCTTTTGATGTTTTTCTTCTATTACTCTTTCTATTTCTGCTTCTAGTTGTTTCCTTTTGCTTTCTTTTATCGATTTCTTTAGTGTTTTATTAATGTTTTTATATGTTGTAGTATTTCTCTGATTATTCCTTAATAGCTCTCTTCTTTCTTTAAACAACTTTCTGTTTTCTTACTCCATTTTTCGTCTTTGTTTTTCTTCATTCTTGCTACCTTCTGGTCTGCTGATAGCATTGCCTCTTTCAACGTTTTGTTGATTTCATCTATAGTTGGTTTGGTTTTTTCTCTTTTTCTAGGATTCTCTTCAGTTCTTGCTGGTATTCTTCTCTCTTATTCCGCAATTGTTCTCTGTCTATTCCTATATTTTTGCTTTTGCTTCTTACTATCTTGTTTCTTTCTAGTCTCGTATTAATTACCACTTTTGGGCGCACCATCCTGTGGTCCCTACCAGTGTAGAATACGTTTAATACTGATACATCCTTGACTATCCTTTTGTCAGACGATAGTATATAATCTATTTCATTTTTTGTCCGTTGGGGCTTTCTGTTGACCTTTTTATTGAAAAACGTGTTCATTGCATAGAGGGTCTGTTGTTCTAGAAAGTTAATAAGTATTTGTCCTCTATCGTTTCTTTCCTACAAACTAAAGTGGCCGATTTTGTCTTCCTGGATTTCTTTCTTTTTACAAATTTTAGTATTGAAATCGGCTATAGTGAAAGTATATTTACAGAGGTGATCTTCTATTGCCGTTATTATTTCGTCATAAAATATTTCTATGTCTTCATCGTTGGATGTTGATGTTGGAGCGTATACCTGAATGATTTTTAGGTTGCAATGCTTTGATATGTGCATTTTGATGTAAGCCACTCTATTTGATATTTTTTTATATAGTATGACATTTGGCGCTGTTTTTTTATGTACTATGAATCCTATCCCACCTTCATTGTCTTCTTCTTCAGTTTGTCCTTTATAGTATAGAATGTTTCCTGAATTTAGTTTTATACATCCTTCTCTTTTTCTCTTAACTTCCGATAGGCCAGTTCTTCTAATTCCTCCAACATTTCATCTGTTCTCATTGTATGTATGTTATATGTAGCCACATTTAATTTAGTTTTCGTTCTGCCGCTTGTCTCTTTGTTTCTAATAGGCGAGTTTTTGCTTCCCCCAGAATCCGTGAGGCATACCGGGTAGCCGGTGTGGGATTGTGGGTTTGTCACCCTACCTACCTGGGGTATTTTTCTTTTAAGACTCGTAATTTCTTTCATCTTCTTTGGGGGTTGTTTGGCTTTAAAACACCACGCCTGCCAGACGGGTTGGCGAGTAATTTTCAGCCGCCCACTATGGATACAGCCGCTGTTCGCAGCCGCCCATTTTACGTCAGACGCTGCTGGTGCCTGTTGATCCACGGGAGGTATTTGATTTCCCTCCTACTCAGTATATCTACCGAGCGTTCCCCGATCCGCCACCTGGGGACGCGCCCTGTAAGGATTACAGGTTCCCCCGAGCATTTCTTCACGTTATTTTATATTAAAACATTTGTCGATTAAGGTAATTATCATTTATATGTATACCTACATTCTGCCAGGGTAGATTTAAAGACATCTTACAATTTTAATGCGGACAGCTTTTGTTACGTCTTTTCTTATAAGTATTTCCTGTGCAGTCTTCATATGTATATGTTGTGTATTAATTGGCTATATCTACATAGAACCAACCTTAAAGTTATTCGAGGTTTGTTCCACTGTCCATTGTTCGATAGTTTTGCATGCTAGTTTTGTAGTGTTGAGAATGGGAGGATATGATATTCTCCAGATTTCCTAATAAGTATTCCAATCTGTTAGCCTTTGAAAAAGTACGTTTGCTTTATTGCTTGGTAGGGATCAAGTTTGTTACTTAGACTATTAGTAATTACTTTGATTAGGTATACCACTCCATCTAACATCAACCAATGAACAACGGCAAAATGCATAGTTCCGCATGTACTAACTTTTGATAATGTACATAGCAACTGATAATCACATACCTTCCTGACTAATAGGTGATAGTCACACGCCTTCATAAACATCACGTTACCTGCTGTCAGTACAATTGTCATAACAACCACATTAACCGTACTTTTAATATTTAAAATACACTATTCATCGTTGTGTATAGACTTGATTATTTTTTTCGTAGAGATTTCGACCAATCAGAAGGCTGGATTTAGTTAAGTTATCTTGTATAATTTCGATTATACAAAATCGATTATACTATAGTAACTTCACTAGGCAACGTAATACATAACTTTTGTCAACTTGATGTCTTTTTCATGGAGATGACTTTCAGCTAGGTTAATACAAACAAATCGAGCTGCCAATAAAATATTTATTTGTTCCTAATATTAAAATTTACTCACAAAATAATCAAATCGAATACAATGCGTACTTCGAACAGGTTATACGTCTCAAACTTCCTGCACAATAAGAAATCGTGTCAGTTTGACAGAATAATCCTCCCGCTGACGCGGTCGGACTATTTAACCTGTCAAACTGACACTCTTTTATTATTGTGCAACAAGTTATCGACATATAACCAGATAATATCGAAGTACTTATAGTATTACTTCTGATTATATTGTGATATAATCTAGCCGACTGCAACTCGTGTCTTCTTGATTATCAAATCATTTCTGTTTCCACTGGATATAGTGTTTCAGGTAAACAATATATCTCGTGTAAACAAAAATTATTATTTTATAATCAAGAACCCACCAGTTGCATTATATATGATAAAAAGTGGAACTGTGACAACAGAGAAATTGGTCTGTAGCTTTTAATATCGCTTTTGTCACCATTTTGTACTGTAAGATTCAAAATAAATCATTCAAGTTTTTTTATGTATTAGCTTTCTGTAGGTATTCCTTCGAAAAGATACTCGATCGCGTTTAATACAATTTCTTGTCCTTCATGAAGCATTCCTGTTAATATATCGCCTCTCCCGGACGCTATATTGTCTTCTATTGCTCATAACCTTCCATTTGATGTAGATCGTCAGAGTTTACAACTATGATACTTGTTTTGAGATATTGTTAATCATTATCAATCAGGGCTGACGCTTTAACTTTATATATATATTCATCGGTTCATACCGTTCTTCGACGTCTTCCGATTCCCAGTCTCCATTCCTCTCTATTTTTCCATAACTCTTCTTCTATTCATCTCTTTCTCATTTCTTTATCTATCCCTTCTCTCCAGCCCTTTCTCGATCTCTCCCGTTTTCTTTTCCCAGGTGGTTTCCATTTTAAAATTTGTTTTGGGATACGTTGTTCTGGCATTCTTTGGACGTGGCCATACCATTTCAACTGCTTCGTCTTTATATCGTCTACAATTGTGTGCTTAACTTCCATCATTTATGGTATTCTTTCGTTGGTAAATCTTTCTAGTCTAGATTTTCGTGCCGCTCTTCTCCAATAATCCATTTTCGTTGCTTCTAAGGCTTTCTCAGATTTGATCTTTAACTGCCACACTTCCCTTCCGTATGTGACTATGCCGTTTATAATAGTGTTATATATATATTTTTTCGATATTTGTGCATCCCATAATATACTATTTAGTAAAGCCATTGCTCCTCTGCCTTGAATGTTCCTGTCTTTAATTGCTTCATCTAGTGTCCCGTCTTGTGTAATTTTCATTCCTAGGTACTTATATTTCTGCCTAACTTTATCGTATGTCCATCGTTTAATATCAAGTCTTGCTGTATTCCGCCAATACACATATATTCTTTTTTTTCATGTTTACTTCCAACCCCCACTTCTTGCATTCTTCGATTAATTTCCGCGTCATGTATTTTAGGTCGTCGTACTCCTGTGCTATTATGACCTGGTCGTCTGCAAAACATAATGTGTATAATGAGGTGTTGGCTAATGGTATGCCCATATTTCAGCATTTTCTTTTCCACATCTTTAACGCTTGTTCTAGATATATTTTGTATAACGTTGGGGAAAGACAGCATTCCTGCTTTAGTCCTTTGTTAACATAAAATCCATTTGAAGTCTGTTTCCCAATGTTAACTTTAAAGGTCTCTATTTGATAGTACAATATGCTTACATAATCTTCAATGTACAGGGTATCCCATTTCGATCGAATTAAATGGAACCCTCCTCTATTATTACGGCTTAAAGAAATACCCCACTATAGAGTCAACTATTTGAGAGAAACACGGTGGTAGAAACATAATTCGAGTTCCTCCTTTGGTTTACTCGAAAAATGAAAAAGTCAACACTTCCATCCGACGGCACTGTTCACCTGTTTTTTAAAATTGTCAAAAACAAAGTAGGGACCTTTAATGCATTATTGGAAATGATATGGCGCCTCTCTGATAGTTAACTTTAGTAATATAGAAATTATGGCAATTTTACTTTTTTAATGCATATTCAGCAGGCCAAGACACAAAAATATAGTGCAATATATCATTTGCATAATTCAATCAGACTTTATCTTTAAAAGTGGGTTACTGAGATATTGTGTATTTTTTAAATAACTTCTCCTTCAAAGTATTTCAGAGCTGCTCTAAAATTTCGCATAAGTAAAAATGCGTTAGATACTGAACCTCATCGCACAAAGAGTAATCTCATTATTTGTAATTAGAGTGCTCTTAATTAACAAACTATTAGGGCCTGTCGCTCATTAATCTAGTGTTATTAATAGGCATTTACATGCAACGGGCTACTCATGTAGCCGTGCAGTTGGCAGTGCTGTCGATGAGGGGGGAGGACCGAGGGGGGACGGACTGTCCGAAACGCAGCGGCCGAGCCAGCGGTCACATGGTGATAAATTACACAATGAAAGCTTGACCAGTCGACACTTTTGCTCTAGTTTTGTTCATAGTATTCTAGAAGCGGGTTATTAGTATCACGCCGAACGCTACAAAAGTTCCCATTTCCGCCTTCGTTTAAGAGGATTTGTAGTGGAGGGGCTGCCTTTGGAAGCAACTTTTGGTAGTTGAAGGCTTTGGTGATTTTTATGGAAGATAAAACTTTTAGCTTCAACTGGTCTAATTCTAAGATGACACTGTTAATGTAAAACGGACTATTGTATAATTATTGTGTATTGTCTAATTGTGTATTTTTCATTTATTAAACGTCAAACAGCAATAAATGCCGGTTCACTCTGGAAAAGTTACCTATTTCTTGTTGTCATAGAAACTTGTAATTCTCGTACTGTTATTTTGTGTTGTTTATCAACGACGATAACATGCTGCAATCACGTATTTTGCGAACAGAAAAAAACTGATTAAACTGAATAGACTCATCTTTTGAATTACATTCGTGTCTTTGTTTGCTATGAACGTATGTCAAAATATAAATCAATCTAAAGCTAGAAAGGGAAAAAATTCTGTTCCCGTTTTCATCGCAAGAAAAGTAGGCAATAGGTACGTATATAACAAATTTACAATTAAAACTTAGTTTTTGCTGGAGTTTGAAATTTAACCAATTGATTGCCAGAAATACACAAACCAAAAGTACCGTTTAGGCGAATATAGTTCAACTACTGAGTAACTGTAAATATTTAATGGAGATACAGAAGAAAACGTTTTTAACGTATTTAAACAATAAAGCGCACACCAAGAGATATCGACACTTGTTAAATCGAATAGCGGTTGACCATTCTTCAAAATTATATATAAACTAGGTAAAAACTTGATGTTTCCGATAATGCTGAAGCAGTAAAATTGCACACTTGGTGACTCGTATTGATTAATTCGAAAAACGAATAAACATCGCAGTCGATACGCTCCTAGAAGAAATCTGCTGAGTCAAGCGCCTTCATCGTTCAGCTGGAAACGTTAAAACACATGGGCTTATCGTTGTATTATGAATGAGAGGGTGACGATATAAGGAAGTAAGCTTGATTGCGCCCGATTGGTGACGATAAAAACGTGACACATGCAAGCAGGCAGGCAGACAGAACACATGTTTCGAATGTAAAACTCCGGAATGTTATTAAATTGCTGTTATGCAAAAAAAAATTGTAAAAGAAATCCATGAATGTACAAAGCTAGTATTACTTGACAAATGCTCTTCATAATCCACTGTAAAGAAATAGCTTGCAAACTTTCAGCGTGGAGATTTTGAGATTCAAGATGCAGCAAGATCTGGGAGGCCTTTAACAGTGACAACCTCAGAAATTGTTGATCGTGACTTGATTTTGTCAGATCGGCTAATCTTGGCTAAAACATTTTATAATTCACTAGCACTTGGATATGTACCTATAAGTTGTCAGCTAAATCGGTGGTCAAATGTTTGAAGGCCGATGAGAACGAATAAACGTTTCCAAGTTGATTTTGTAGCATTTTTAGTGAATTGGAGATTGCAACTTGTCACTGGTGATGAAACATGGTTACATCACTACGATCCAAAAACGAAACAAGAGTCCAGGCAGTGGCGGCACTTGGGTTCTCCATGGTAAAAAGGTCTACTATTTCAACTTGCTGTGCCAATTAAAGGAGTATTTGAAGGTGAAAGGATGAGAAAAACTGTGGAAAGGCAGGACAATTCGGGTTTGTGTACATAGACCATCATCATTACTCATCAGATCTTGCTCCATCGACTATTTCCTGTCCCCAAACCTTATGAAAAGTTCGAAACAGAAGCATTTTTCGAATGATTCAAATCTGATACCAACTGATTATCACCTATTAATCAGGAAGGTATGTGATTGTTAGTTGCTATGTAAATTATCAAAAGTTAGTACATGCGTAACTATGCATTTTGCCGTTTTTCATTGGTTGATGTTAGAAGGACTGGTATAATCTAATTTAGAGAACTGTGAAATACTTTCAAAACAACATATACTACAGCAAGTGTAGGCTACTGGGAACAACGAATGATGCAGAAGATATTGATAAAAAGAACGGCAGTAATGTCAGCAGTGAGTAATAGGGTGGAGCGGTCTTATATGGAAATATTTTTTTTACCCTATATCAAAATCGGCATGTGCGGGATTGATGCTCTGTCATACTCTTATTCCAAATATAAAGTATCTTACAAAAATCTTAATGCTTAGTACTGCCACAACACCGTTGAATTTTGAAAAAACATGTCAAAACTAAATTTTCCCTGATACTCTTTTGATCGGCAAAGGAGCTGATTATTATCTTTTAAAAATACACAAAAATTATGTTTATTCGTTCACCGATATTGTAACGTAGATTGTAGTGACATTTAATCACTTCCTGCCAACCCCCGTTCCCTCTTCCACGATCGTGCAATACGTGCATCAAACAGTGTGCGTTGACCTCTCGAAGATTGCATGCGCGTGACATTTAGAGAAGAATTATTGTGTGCTGCAGTGAAATATTAACAAATTATACATCGAATATTTATATTGTTTATGGTAGCTACCCTCTAAACATTATGGCAATGTTAAGAAGTGAAGCGACTTGTCCTGTATTCGGCCTGGATGTGATTTGCCATATAATGTTTTGCCTACCTATGAAGATGTATTAAAATGCTTTTTGTGGGTGCATCATTCTAAACAAAAACTATATAAGGACATAGTTACCATAACATCTGAAGAAGTCGCTGTGAAGTTGGAAATAGTCTGGAAAAGAGCGTCAATTTCCATAATAGACCAAAGGAGCATTTTGAGACGAATACGATCATACTACAATAAGTATCGCGGTTTATTAAAACCATATAAAAGTAGAAAAAATGTCGACAGCTATCAACAATTTAAAGAAAAAGCACAGATTCTTTTTGATATAGCGACATGTAGATGCGCATCTTTTGACTCCTGTTCGTGTGAAAAAGAGCGAAAAATTCCTATCAAGGAGCGAAACTTTCTACTTGATCAACGTACTGACCGGAAAATGGCAATAGGAGGGCTAGATCGAGAAACCACTAAAAAAAAATACGAAATCATTGGCAAGGAAACGCCTTCGTGGTGAGTTTCAAGAAAAAAGCAAACCAACAGAACCTGTTCCTTGTTGTAGTTCAAGTTTCAGATTCTCTCAAGATAGTGTACCAAGTGTAGCACAACCACAAAACGTTCAGTCTCATGCGGTGGTGAAGGAATTCCCCGTTGTCGCCAGAACATTGGACAGATATTGTGTTTCGGACCGAGCAGGAGCTGCCATCGTTTCTGCTGTACTACAAGATGTTGGCTTCATCTCACAGGATGATGTATCTAACGTTGTGGACAGGAGTAAAATTCGCCGAGCTCGAGCAAAGGAACGAGATGTTCTCACTAATAAGCCGTTGGTAATCGACTCTAATCAGTTTGGTTTATATTTTGATGGACGTAAAGACAGAACTTTAACCTTGGAGGATAACCGGCGAAAAATAATAATTGAAGAACACATAAGCTTAATAAAAGAGCCAGGATCCGAGTATATGGGACGCATTGCATTGAAGGTTGGAAAAGCTGAAGCAATAAGCAATAGAATTTTTTCTTTTCTGTCCTCGAAGGATATTGATTTGAAAAACTTATTGCAATTGGATGCGATGGAACTGCAGTCAATATGGGGACTCAAGGAGGTGTGATTCGGCGTCTGGAGTTACGCCTCAAACATCCTTTACAATGGATTGTCTGTCAGCTACACGCGAACGAGCTCACTTTGCGACATCTTTTCGAGCACATCGATGGAAGGACAACTGGACCCCAAAGTTTTACTGGCCTTATTGGACAATCTTTAAATAAGTGTGAGCAACTTTCACTCGTTGAATTTAAAGTCATTAAATGTACGTTGCCACAGTTGACAAATAAACAGGATTTAAGTACAGATCAGCTGTATCTACTGGAAATGTGTGAAGCCATCGACTCCGGACCCTGTAATGAAAACCTATCTAAGAGAAATCCTGGCAAAATTGTGCATTCCAGGTGGCTCACTACAGCGAACCGGATTCTGAGGCTTTACATTTCTTCAGAAAAACCATCTGAGAATTTGTTAACTTTGACTACATTTGTGTTAAAAGTTTATGCACCTATGTGGTTTAACATTAAGACCAAACCATCATGCGTTTTCGGAGCTAGGCATTTACATCAAACAATATTGCTTTCGCGCTACTTGTCTCGCAATTTAAAGGATATTATTGATCCAGTAATCCAGCGAAACGGTTTTTTTTGGGCACCCTGAAAGTATATTGTTAGCCATGTTAGACGATACCCGAAAACATGTAAGAGAGTTGGCGCTGAGAAGGATATTGAAAACCCGGAAAATGAAAATGCATTCAAACGCTATTCGTACTTTTAAAGTGCCTGTTTTTGATTTTTCTGTAAATGATTACATTAATATTATAAATTGGGAAAATGTAACCGAGTCACCGCTTATCAAATTTGTAACTGACGGGACTATTTACAAGCTATTACTGATCAGACTATAATTGATGACGTCATATTACCAATCATAAAGGATTTTCCTTGCCACACTCAGGCCACAGAAAGATGCGTAAAAATTGTAACAGAAAAGCTTCCACTGCTGTCTGTGGACCCTTAAGACGAGATGGCTTAATAAGAACCAGGTTGGAATCACGCAAAATTATGCCTCTTTTCAACACTAAAAAGCAATACCGCCCACAGTAGCTTTTGCAATTTTTCGGTTTTTTATTGTAGTTAGTAATGTTAGTATGTTTACGTTTCATTATTTGTTTTATTGTAAAAATGTTTAAATGTGTATTGTGTGGCAAATAAAACACTAAACATAATTTTAATATGTGTTTTAATAAGAATTCGTGAATCTTGAATATTTATCTAAAACAGAAATAATTAAAATCTTCAGACCTTTTGTGGCAGTACAAAAATTATTAATATAAAAATAAAAATTATACAGTTTAGATTGCATATTAATACAGCAACTTTCCCAACCCTGCCCATTTCAAAATTCAGAAAACAAAAATTTCGCTCCACCCTAGTGAGTAACTATTAGAGAAACTTAAAATTATAGTTTATAAATCTTAAAATTTGTATTTTAGTAGATCATATAGTACCTACTACACCATACTTACCAAATACACCAACAATTAGCATGCATAATACTACAAGTCATGCAAGTGTATCAAAAGAATGGCACGAATTACGAAAAGCCATTGTAGAATGAAATAAAAATTGAGAAGAATTGCAAGTAAAGAAATTCAACAACGGAAACAAATACTCGAGCAATTAAAGCTCAAAAATGAGTTGTTACAGAAGTTATTACATAAATGTATGTACAGTGGCATTAAAGTTATTGAAATAACGTATAGGTATTTTTCATTTTTATATGTATAAAAACAAATTAATATGAGTGTTTATTCTTACAAACCATATAATTGAATGTTAAAGCTAATAATTGTTTAAGAAATTGCAAAGTAAAGGCAATAATCACTTTTGTAACTACAGAATCTTGCTAAATCAGGTCCAGTAGTTCACCATTTTATTGCCGTTATACCTTGGCGCTGGTGGTATTTGTAATGCCTACGGCTTCGGTCACTGAGGATTAACAGATCATGGTAAACCGATTAGAAGCATGAATTAACTATTAAACGACAAAGCAGCTCCAGTGCACCGGGTTTAATATGATCCTTTTAACAAAAAAGTAATTTGCTTGCCTCCTATAAATTAGCTACAACAGAATTATATGATTCCGCAAGGTTATTGTTCATGTTGTGAAGTAAACTTTAGATATTATTTGCTATTTTTCTTGTTCTTTTCGTAAATTTTACAGGTTTTTAAATAAGGATATTTGATTTTCCTATATAAAGATAGAAGATAAGTAACAAAATATTGAATAAGATTTAATATATGACTATACCTCTCCAGATTCCATTTTTGCTTACTTTTTGCTTTACTACAAAATTATTCCTAGCATTTTTGTGATTGCCAAACACATAGTGTGGCCGGTTTAGATGATCTTTTAAATTTATAGTTTTTTTCTTTTTTATCTTTACTTTTAGACCAGTAATTGACTGCTTCAGTGAGGCCAAAATAATTTTGAACCTTCAGATTCAAAAAATATTTTTGATTTGCAATAATGTGTTTTAATTTTGAAATTTCCAAAATTTTGTCTTTGTCAAAATGAGGGGTAGTACCTACTAAGTTTT
This sequence comes from Agriotes lineatus, assembly GCA_940337035.1. Classification (NCBI taxonomy): domain Eukaryota; kingdom Metazoa; phylum Arthropoda; class Insecta; order Coleoptera; family Elateridae; genus Agriotes; species Agriotes lineatus. The sequence goes on from CALNHX010002453.1 coordinate 14,676, forward strand.
TCTAGAAAATTATACGTAAATAACTTTGTTTTCAAGATTTTGTTGAACATTTTTATCTTCATTATCGGAATAGAATTCGCTCCCACAACTATTTTTTATGTGGAATAATGGGGTTTTGCCTGTTGTCGTTAAGAACTGGTTTGGTGTAAAATGTTCTTCGCATAATCTACGATTTTTCAGGCTGCACAATCTTAATACCAGGTGTTTCTACCCATACTTGATTGTAAGGGTAATTGTTTGGAAACCTAAACACATAAATGTTCTTGCTGGAACGGTTCTTATATCCAACTGCAGAACAGCCAGTCATTTTAGTAAAATTTATTAACAATAATGATCCTCGACACCGAAATGTCAAAGAGGACAAAGATAATGAATGAATGAATGCACCAATAAAAAATCACATAAAGGGAATGCCACTTGTAATTACAGCAAAAACTACAAATGTCAAATGACATTAATAATTTCCATGGCCGGCTGTCACCTTGACATTTGTCACACAATTCAGCAGGCCATGGAAATTGGTTCCAACCTATCAGCATTGATCACTTGTATGTCCCATCTCTAATCTTAATATACAGGGTCTCTAGATATAGCTAGCTAGCTCAATAGCAATGAGTTTTTCTTTCTATTGTACTTACTCTTCAGCTGGTAGATAGGGAAAGAGATTGATGTGATGAACCGGGAACTTGACCGTGGGTTCATGCTAAGCTGTAGGCGTGACGTCAAAACGTATATTTCTATATTTCCTGCAAAGATAATATAATTAAATACTAAACACCGATGCGATTAGTATTTTCTGACACGACAAATGCGCGCAGATTCACAGTTGTTTTACGACCCATTTATGTTTATAGAACAATAGAAAGATTTGCATTGATGAATTACTCAGCTTCTGTTTCCCTTCTCAGATGATTATTGACTTCCAGCTATGTAATTATTTGGATCTCGTTTTCGTAGATCTTCTCGGAGATTCTTTGACTATTCCGTTACTTGATGATTTGAACGCTTTCTTTGTCGGCTTAGTGGCACCTGAATCGTCAATGTTGACCGGACTTGGGAACCCCCCGTGAAGTCAACTGGTCACTGTTAAGGTATTTCTCTCTTTAGGAGTTTCCTAGAAAATACAGGAGCCCCCATTTTTGCGGGCGCTGGCTAACACCTTCAAAACTAAAGTCGCCCGGCGTGCACTTGTGCCTTAGAAGGAAACATACACTCATTCTCTGCCAGTTGAAAGTAAACTCTGATGTAACGTATTTTGCAGTCCCAATGTGAGTTTATGCGCAGTATGCGCAAATACTCGTACCTCAGCGGGGTGTGCGCAAACACATTAGTGCTTGCTTAATATAAGCTTCCATTCACCTACTAAACCTAATTATTAAAGGCTACTAGAAAACAACACTACCTATAATTTATGTGATTCCATACATGTAAGGCCTAACTTCTAGAATTGGCAATAGGTTGAACGTTAGGACGATACTCAACACGGCGATTGCTCTCTGGTCTACACCGTTCGACGATGAACACCATTCAAACGTTTACGCCTTTTCAGCATTTCAAAAATTGTATATACAGGGTGTTAGGAAAATGAGTGCAAATATTTTAACCTGTAATAGAGCTCGTCATTCTGAGTAAGCTTTCTTTATAACAATTATTCGAAACTCATATTTTTTTTAATATCCCCCCCCCCCCTGATTTTCACGAGTTATTTGGTGTATTAGGTGTAGTAGTAAAACATCAAAAATAATGAACGTAAAAGAAAAGGTGCTTTAGCAAGCAAAACAATCTTATCGTAGTTTTTGTGCCAAAAAAATGCGTTACGTGGTTGATCGTGTCAGTTTAAAGCCTACCGCGTCGGCTATCACACGTGTCGATTTTGCCGAATTTAACCCAAGTAATCACGACCGGATATCTACATTTCCAGGAAAATGTATTTAATAACCTTTTGGACGACGCACCCATAGCGAGAAGAAGAGACATGTGGTTTTTACTCGACAGGGCTTCACCACAGTACGCTAGAGTCGTCACCAATTGGTTAAACAATAACTTCCCAGAAAGATGGATTGGCAGAAATCGAGCAGAAATGGACCAGTGTTATGGCCACCTCGTTCACCAGACTTAAATTCTTGTGATTTTTTGTGGGGATACATGAAACAGTTGGTGTGTGGAGCACCAGTTAATACAATTGAAGAACTGACGGAACGTGTAAATGTTGTAGCTGACATAATTCGCCAAAATCCGGAAATGATTTCAAGAACAAAAGTTTCGATGGCACGACCAATTCAAGCTTGTATTGACAACGAAGGGCATCATTTTGACCATTTGCTGTAAAGTGAGTGGGTACATTATTAAATCACATCCACAAATAATTTTTCTTTCATAATCGCTTCTGGGCCTAGGCCTAATTGTAAGATCAAAGTGTAGTATCTGTTTTTATCAGCTTAAAAATTGAAACATAAATGATGAATTATTGTTATTTATTATAAGCTACATGAAGATCAAAAGTTAGAAATTGTAACGGATAAAAAAAGGATTTATACACTGAAACTTACAAATAACATATCATATCTAGGTACAGAAATAGAAAGTGATGGTAGTCATGACAAAAACATTACAAGAAGAATAAGTGCGGGATCTAAAAGTGCAGGTGCATTAAATCATATTTTAACCGAGAAAAATCTATCGAGAAATCTGAAACTGAACATATACAAAACAGTGATACGTCCGGCAGTGCTGTTCGGTAGTGAGACGTGGGTACTCACAAAGGATAATACAACAAGACTAGAAGTGTGGGAGAGAAAAATTTTGAGAAGGATCTTCGGCGGGGTCAAGATAGAGGGAATTTGGAGAAGAAGAACCAATGCTGAATTGGAAGAACTATTTCAGGAACCCCAGCATAAATGTGATGGTACAACGAAATAGGTTGAGATGGCTTGGACATATGTACAGAATGAAGGAGGGAGAATTAGCCAAAACAGTGTTTAAGCTAGAACCGGAAGGAAGAAATAGGAAGGGAAGGCCGAGAAAAACATGGGAGGACTGCATAGAGGAAGACCTAGTGGATTTTAAAATAAGAGACTGGCAGGCTGTAGTGCAAGATAGGAAAAAGTGGAAAAACATAATTCAAGCCATAGGCCAGTAGGCCTGAAGTGCTGTTATATATATATATATATTGTTATTTATTACTGACTTAACGCAATTTTCCATTATTGATGACTTCATTTAAAATGCGGCCAATGACTTACTTGAGTTATTATTGAGGTAGATTCGTAACGTCTTTATCACCACATATGCAGTTTTATTTAAAAGAAATTTTTTATTGCTTGTAGCATTGAATTAAAATCTTACTCCATAGGCAAGGTAAAACTGGTTTGAATTTTAACTCAGTTTTGAGAGCGTTTTCGAAAAACGATAAATTGAAAAGTTGTTCAGTTTAGCGCGTTCTATTACGGGTTAAAATATTTGCACTCATTTCCATAACACTCTGTATATTGTGATGGATAGTAGTTTGATTTTAATACAGGCACGACATGCAAAGTGCAATAAATTAATTTATTCGTGGAAACTCATAAGCCCATAAGCTCAAATAAAAATAAATTTAAAACTTACTTTTGTACGTTTTTCTCATATAGAGAAAAAACGGATAGTCATTAACTGGTTGACAGCTTATTTTGCAATAAAATAAATTCTTGTAACGCACCCTAATAACGGTCAGTCAATTCTTGGGCTTTGTATTTACAGGAAACGTGTTCCATGTAGGTTATGCGAGGAGTATTTTGATTAATATGAAGATTGTCCATATTGAGGCAATTGTAAGCACTAGACGTCAGCCAAATAAAGGGACGAAACCATGAATTAACGTAGGGTAAAACCTGTAAGACATATTTCCAATGATAAACAATAGAGACAAAGTGTACGGCAGTGTTAAAATGCGTTACTTGAGTAAAAATGGGCAATGTGCGCGTACTCATAGTGGTGGACAACCGAAGATACAGCCTTTTGCAGCACCAAACACTTATCCAAAGCTTTCGCAACCTGTCGAAAATGGAATTCAAACAGTCATGGTTCATAGTAAGTCTATAATGATAATTTACAGAGACCCAAAACAACACCCACAACTTCAGGTTATATCAGGTTGACTTTAAAGATGGTAGAAAATTAAAAATAAACAAATTAAGTTGCTTCCGTGTATGCACCTTCCATTGGAGTCGATGGATGAAACTGTGAAAATAATTTATCCAACTGCCGAACTGCCTGAAATTCGCATAGATCGCTAATTCGACTGCCCAGAATTTATATATAAGGTTAGTTTCAAGTTGTATATATAGTATTTACTTCACTATGTAAGTGATAAACAGTAGGTTAAATTTCTGGCGTCATATCAGATGTCAATGTTTGTTTTTTTATTAATCTATATATGAAATGCATTGTTGCAGATTTAATGTGCTAGTTGCAATTGAAACTGATACATTTTCTATAAATACGGCCGCTTCCACAAAAACTAGGTTTTTGTAAACATACCCTTGTTTGTCTGCGTAAAAAATAAAAAAAGGAAAGTTGTAAAAGATTTTGTGTATTATTTATTTGCTTACCGGCGATGTCAAAAATAGCATGTCGTGAAGTGAATTGATTAATACAGGTCAAGCCAGGCTGTATTTAAATGATTAAATTGCAATATTTAGCACCAAGTTTAATAAGTCACGGTGAAAGATACTATCCTATGAGCAAAAAGAAAGTTTATCAAGGGTGCCTTTGGAATTTTGAAGTCATGTGTAACACCAGAAAATATGACGCTGTCATTTGATTTTTGTTACGAAGCGAAGTGAGGTTATGATGTTCTTCTACTTCTTCTTGTGCAGGCTTTAGGAATATTTCCATTGTGCTTATTACGGGAAGTTATGTATAATTTTCTGGTGTTATAATACACATGACTTCAGAATTCCGAAGGCATCTTTGATGAATTTTCTTGTTGCTGATACTACGATATATAAATAATTAGGAATGGTACTGAGCAGTGCACATTTTTATCCGATTTTGTTTATTTTCCTCATTTCTACTCTATTGCAACTTCTTACGATAACATAAAAGTTTGACATTTTTCTATATACATTTCATCTTCTTGTGGTGCCTTGACCGTTACCTATCGCTGGCGATCATGTGCTATCATATTTGAAATTATAAATTTATTTGCAGCGGCACGAAAAAGTTCTACATCATATAAGTTGACCAAGCCATTGCCTTCGTCCGGGACCCCGCTTACTTTCTATGTAGTTTGCCTTCAACGATGAGATGAAAGATTTCATACTTTTCTGGGTGACCGATAATATGCCCAAAGTACTCTAATTTTCATCGTTTGATGATTTTGGCGATTTCTGTCCTTTTGTTCATTCGACTTCGTATACGTTTTTAGAGTAAAACTATTTTGAATTTTAACTTAGTGTTAGGGGTACTTTCAAAAAATGGTAAATAAAAAAGTTGTTCAGTTTTATAAGACCTCTATGTGGTTAAATTTATTACGTGAACTACCATAACGCCCTGTATATCGGTAAAATATATCGACATATCGTTGCAAATACGAGGCTTGTTCAACTAAAGCCCATCCCTGATCAAATTAGGCTTGGAAACAGGTGCAATAATCCAGTCGACGTTTTGTAACGTTTATAGTGTGTGTAAGCAACGCATTGACAAGTTTCTGCAAACAATGTATTATTTATGGAAACGCATGTACTGCGTATTCAACTGCAAAGGAATAATGTCGAAATTTAAAAATGGAAAAGAGGAAACTATGGATGGGTCGCGACCATGTGCACCGTGTACTGCATCAACATAAAACAAAATGACATGTATGGAAGACTTGATTAAAAAAAATTATCGAATTTCAGTTAGAGAAATGAGGGTTTTAGAGCGTCCACCTTATAACCCAGATCTATCGCCTTGTGAATTCCATATTATTGGACTGCTGAAAATAGTCGACGTTTTGAGTCGAACTTAGAAGTACAAAACGCTATGAAAGAATTCTTCAATCAGCAGCCATAAGAATTCTATGAGCAGAGTATACGTCGGTTGGTGAAACAATGTGATAGGTGCCTTATCTGTGACGGTCATTATTTGTAATTATATTGTTGAACAAATTTTTTATGGACCAAAGATGGGTTTTACTTGAACATACCTCGCAGGTATATCGATTATGTCGATATAGCTTTAACATACATAAAGTATGATCAAAAATTATTTTATCTAGTATAGCTATGGGATAGCTCCTAATTTACATACATACATACATAATCGATTCTCTTCTACCTTACGGTGTCGAGGTGTCGCGGCAGAAGTTCCTCCATCCACGACGATCATTTGCTAATAGTTTCGCTTGTCTCCACTGTATCCCTCTTTCCTGGAGCTCCATGGCTACCTCATTATTCCAACTCCTATTTGGTCTGTCCCTTTTCTTTTTCTTGTCAACTGCAGTCCTCCATATTATTTTAACCTTTCTATTTTTATTCATTCTCACTACGTGTCCTAACCACGTTAATTGACGCAACTTTAAAGTTGATTGCACTGAGTTAACCCCAAACCACTCACGTATCACATTATTGTTAATACGATCTTTCCTCGTAATTCCCGCTGCAGATCTAAGATAACTCATTTCACATGCTTGAATTCTACTTCTATCCCTGTCGCTCATAGCCCAAGTCTCACTACCGTATGTTAAATCTGACACACATATGGTGTTAAATATTTTTCTTTTTGTGGCATTGCTTACTTCTTTTTTTTCCTTATAAATGTTTTGTTCGGTGCATAATACAATTTGTTACCACTCTTGAGCTTGTTGTTAATTTCTGCTTCTAAACTGCCTCCTGCACTTATGATTGAGCCCAAATATTTGAACTCTTCTACTTGTTTCACTTTAATGTTGTTTATCATTATTTCTATTTCCTGTTTATCCTTTCCTATTACCATTGTTTCCGTTTTATCTATATTAATATTCATATCTGTAGATCTTAGTTGTTCGTTTCACACTGCTACATTGTTTTGCAGGTCTTCTTCTTTATTTGCCATTATCACCAAGTCATCCGCATACAACATCTCCGATACGTAATCTTGTTGTAAATTATAACCCCTACTCTTGCTGTTTTTAATCTTTGTCTACATGACTTGTATAATTGATCCATTAATAGGATAAACAGGAGTGGACTCAGGACCCCCCCCCCCCCCCGTCTGACCCCTTTGGTTGTGACAAATTCGGTTGAGGTGAGGTTATTGGTTCTTACTACATTTCTGGTGGTTAGGTATAAGCTCTTGATAGCTTTCACTAGCGTTCTATTAACTCCTCTATTATGCAGTATTTCCCATATTTTTTTTCTCCTTACTAAGGTCGACAAAGCATAAGTATAATTTCCTAATTTATATGGAATATATGTTTTAAGAGGAATACGAGAATGGGAAATGTAACAGCAGACATTTCATGGTAGAAAATCCTATCTAAATATTATATTGTGATTGAAGAAAGCCAAAGTAGAAAAAGGTCTGCACTTATCGTCTAACGGTTCTACAGACATCTATGATAGTATGTGTAAATGTAAGAAACTACCAATAACGTCCTTAATAAGGCAATTGGATGATTTTATGGAGTAACAATAATAAAAGTAAAAGCAAAACTATGTATCATTCTATTTAGTAACGTTTACTATTATTCCATTTTACCTCGTAAAATAAAGTATGGTAATTTTTCTTGAACTCGTGATTTAATAATATCAGCTTACGTGTCTTCTGAATCAGAAAAAGTTGTTTTTGAAGTGATGCCTGCCTGTGAGTCTCTTAATTTGTCTGTGTCCTCTCTGCAGCCCAGACGGTGTAATTGATCTATATCTTCATTTTAATATCAATTCGGAGATCTCAATTAGCTCTGGGTGAAATCAATCACTTATATTTTTATCGTTTTCGAAAAATTTTTATAATTGGTTAATAAAAATTACATTTCATAGTATATCGACAATATGCAATTAGCTACAACTTTTGTTTAAAAAGTTTGTTTTGTGTGAAGCAAGATCCGTAAATATAGCAAGCTTGGAAATATAGGGCATCTCAATAGCCGCAATTTTTGTGTTCACTGACAATAAATTCCTGGCAAAGCCGTCGCGATCAGACTAAGAAACGTCACAATTTGTCAGCTAAATTGTTGAGGTTAAAGAGTTTCAAAATGCGAGGTTGTACATCTTCGAATTGCTAATCATTTGGTTTTCTCGCTGACCAAAAGAAAGAGAGAAATTTGGGTTAAAATTTGCTGTCATTTACTAGTACACTATAAGCAAAGAGCAATGTTCTTTGCTATAAGGTTGAAATTTTCCACTATTATGGGATGACCTACATTTCTAAGTTTACTATAGTTATGGATCTTGGTAAGAAGTACCTACCTAGTTTCTGGAAAAGTCGCAAATTAGGTTTCTACAAAAAAATCTTCAAAGTCCAAAAAATAATACTGGATATACAGGATGTGTATAAATTGGCGAAAAAACTACAAGTGGCAATGTTGGTTATAAAGTTCGGAGTCGAAAATCGTAATACTAAATGTTGAGCTCTCAGAGACAGTAGATAAAAATAGCTATTAAGATATCTAGGAATGTTATGAGTACCATAACTGCCGCAGATGTTGTATTGAAATCCGAGCTCGCAGAGCGAGGATTTTAAAACATCTGAGGCTGTTACGATTCATAACATCCGTGATTTGTTCAATAGTTTATCGGTTACTGTATGGTTATGGTTGCCATGTATGGTAATGGACTGTTACCGTACAGATCAGTTATGATTTAGTTACCAGCCTACTTTTGTATATGTAAACAAGGAATTAATATCCTGCAACCCATAATAGTATATTATGTTATTAGGAGCAAAAGTTATATTTTATGTGGCGAGGCTAGGCGGGTTATCTGCCGAGCTTGCGAGGCAGATAAGTACAGCCGAGCCACATAAAGATACTTTTGCTCCGAATAACATATAGTATTTTTTCTTCAAACGTTTTTATAACAAATTATTTACAACTTTGTGAACAAAATTCGAAGAAAATTACTTGATCCCGTCAGCGGCAGATAATATTATCTGCCGCGTGGCAATAAAGTGACAGTTTAGCATCATCAATCCAGCAGTATAATGCCCTATTTTACTGCCGTTTGAAGAAAAACATGTTTATTCCGGTAAAGTACATCTTTTCTTTCAAACACGTCAATGCATCTCCAAGGAAAGTTGTTCAAAATATAAGATTATGGGCCCACGTAAAATGTCAAACACATCGGATGACTTCTATGAAACGGTGTTACCACAAAAGTACTTCATCTAGTACGCACGTTTTCATAAATAAATATTGCATGGATCCATACTTTTACATTCTAAAAAACATTCTTAAATGATACTTTAATGTATTTAATAGTAATTAACGTATTTAGATTGGTCGCCTAGTCTTTTTAACATTCGAGCATCGCGAAGCGAGAGTGGTAATTTATGTTAGAAATGTTAAGACAGTTACCCCTCGAAATGCGTTCATTAGTTTATTGTTCATTGAGGCAATAATTTTGAATCAATAATAATTACTAAAAACTGCTAAATCGAAATCGGACTATCATGAATATGTGTGATGTTGCTATAGCGCATGCATGTTAAATAAGTGGATGCATGTTAAATGTATCCTAATATTCGAGGACGCGAGTGCATGCATGTTAAATGAGTGGATGCATGTTAAATGTCTCTTAACATTCTAGGACGCGATCATGTTAAACACTGTTTAACATTTCAATGAACAATAAAACAAAAAAACTACTTTACCTGAAAAGAACATATTTTTTATCTACCGCTCGTGAGGGCTCACGAAGACGAATCCAACATTTTAGTATTACGATTTTTGACTCAGAACTTTTTCCGTTGAATTTAGAAATAATCATAAAAATCGGTAAATTTTGCTAAGATCTATATGCGGAGCGAAAGAATAACATTTATTTTGACTTTATACATATATTTTTAAAATCATTTTCACTGTCAACTGAAATTTGTGTGTGCAAGTTACACAGTAAAAGAAAGTCATGTTATGGTCACACTTCACTATTTCTATTTATATAACGAACAACAATAAATGTATTCCATGCATAATGAATAAGTCATTCTAAACAGAGAATAAGTGAATAACCTGGTAGTAGATATTAGGATTGTGTGCATAGATAAATGATACGTAAAAAGGAAACATACTCCTTTAGTGTCTTTTCTACCGTTTGGCGTAGCGATTTCTATTTCAAGACGATCTTTTGACAGAATTGGCAACTAAAATTTTCATACAAAAATCTTGCTTACTAAAAATATTTATTGTAGGTAAGACAAAGTTCGTTTTATATTTTTCAAGTAGGCGATTTTTAATGTAGTTGTATTATATATTCAAAAACACTAAAATTCTATTTTTCGTCGACCTACCTATAAAATGTGATTTTGCGAACGCATTTACGTACGAAAACTGTCACTTTTTTGGACACCATTAATTTTTCGACCGCAAACACTTTTCGTCCGCAAACGTTTTTCGTCCTTTTATAATTCGGCTCCACTTTAATTTTTTTCAAATTATGACGGTCGACGAAAAATTTTATATGTACCTCGGACGAAAACTGCTTTTTATGGCCTTGCCTGATTGCTTGCCTCGACCAGCAATTTCAGGCGTCGTCCATAAAAAGCCAGTTTTACAGCCTAGATACATAAATAACTATTATGACTGATAGTGCAATAACAACAAATCATCACTAAACACGTGCATTCACTGTAGTAGCAATAAATTAATAATTAACTTGTGATATCGACTGTGACACTATAATTCAATTAGTTTTATGCTGTGTGATTTCGATGCATTTAAGTCTTGTATTAACTCGATCAAGTAAAATTGCTGCTTGAAGTTGTCAATCACCCATTAACGATCATACAAGCATCGAAAAAAATTAGGAGTTAAGGTAAAGTGTATGTATGAGAATTAACAAATACGAACTTAGCACCTAATTGATTAGGCCCTGTTGGTCGCTCATATTTTTCAAGATATCGATTCAGTTATAACGTAGGACTATTGAATTTATTGATTAAATATTGCAACCATGAGGTATTAATACCTAAAGCTCCTTAAAGAAGAGAGACCGATGCCCCTGGTAAAGAAGGGACATTATGGATATACAAAAATGATAAGGTTAATCGAGAAATTCAAACAGATAAAATAGAAGAAGTATGAAGATATATTAAAGATATGTGTATTGGAGGAGCCGAAAGAGTATGGTGCTACACCAAGTGGTCAACTCTAGAACTAACATTTTTCATTTTAAGACGTTTTTCTCAAAAACGAAACACAAATACCGGTTACTCCAATGTCCTAGACTTCTTAATATCTAGTGAATGAGATAATTGCAAGGTGTTTTTAAAATAATTTTTAATGACCTCCCTATCCCATCCATATCGTTTGACAGATAAAACTACAGGCTATCGTACAAAAATAAGTTTGATATGATTGGCGCACATGCGTGGTAGATATGACGCTTGAAACATTGGCTACTTTGAGCGGTTTTACCTTTACCCGTCCCTTAAGGAAAGGTCGTCGTTTTACAGGTAGACATTCGAGAGTACCATAGATCTGTAATGCCACCGATTTGAGTGTTTTCCGACTTTTTAACTTCTGACAACTGTAGATGGAAATCTAATCTACCAAAGAACCAAACAAGAACTTGATGAAGAACCTCCTTCATTAGAGAGGCAATTTGTATTCAGGCTGCGACAATGCATGCTGCAAAATGTGTTACAAACTGAAGAAAGAAACTTCGAAACTCACTGACGATGACGTCTTGATGAGAAATAGTAAGCTAAGTAAGAAAAGAAAAATAGCCATACCTTGTGAGAATAATTGATAGTTAGAAACACCTTTTGATAAGCAGAAAAACTTTGAAGCTCACATACAAGGAGTCGTTGGCAAAGCAATAGAGGTAACGATGATTCTGAGTAAGATAACGCCCAAGTGGAAGTTGTTTTGACTATTTCTTATGTTGGAAGAGACTTCAAGTTGGTGGTAGTTCACGTGGAATGTCAATTTATGGCGCAAGAAAAACTAAACTAAATCAACATATTTGTATTTGGTGGCACTTTATATATTGGTTACAACATTCTTTCTCTGGCAAGGAAATTCAAGTCGGTGGTGGTGCAGGTCGATATAAACTCCATATCAGATGCAAGTGCAAAATAATATCTTAGAATAAGATATATACTCAGGTTATCTATGTTATATCGTCGTTCAATGAACAACAATTTGCTACTTGGCAACAACAATTCGATCAGGACGAGTTCTTCAAAGGTCTTTCAAATGGACCTCCAGACCATCTCCTGTTTTTTCTTGATGCAAACCAACAATATAGTTGCTGATGGTGCCCTAAGATTTAGGAAGGTACCTGCATTAGAAATATCGTTTACCCATAAATGTAGTGCTAATTTAGGCATTTTTCTATTACTAACCGGTGTTTCTTACTCAAGGGAAGCTCATCAGAGACCGATATAGATATGCAAAGCCCCTTGTATCACAATTATGAAACGTCTAAGAAATTAATTTCTAAAATATATAAAATTTGCAACTTTTGCATAGATTTTCCTTCAGATTTTAAGTTGAAAATTGCTTTTAGTGTAAATTGCAATATTTTAACTGAAAAGAGATTATCGTACTTGATAACAGTTTATGTTTCCTGGTGAATTTACTTAAAAAGCAACTAATGAGAAGTAGGGCAATAAAACAAAAATAAAATGCAACATATTGTCCGTTACATCAAACTAGTGGTGAAAACTAACAGAGTTTTGTTAAAATCGATTGCCTAAACAAGATTAATTACAATATACGTTAGGTAGCTCCACCGCCAAGCGGCGGTAGAACTGTCAATCACCCTCTCTTGAAGTCGGTTCTTTTGCCAAACAGGCGGTATGGATGTAATTGACGCCACTGTTTCGGCCGCTTAGAATAACTTATCGACCGCTTGCACAGTCTTGTGTTCCATACTATTGGCTGTCAGTTTGGAGTTATGCAGAATTCGCGGAGCTCTAATTATGTTTTAATTTAATCCTGTCCATTTGTATGCACGCCTAAATACCACTATCTGTTAGCGCTAAACACAGCAGCTCTAACAATCCCAATTCTCGTTTAACAAATGTTTAACGTTATCTTAACATTTTGCCGTGAACGTGTTGTGGTTGTTAGGCATAGACATTTCCATTTTATATTTTTTCGGTAATGAGGAGTTACATATGTATATCCGTAGCATCTATTTCGTTTTATATTATAGTAATTTAAGAAATATGGAAGAAAACGAATTTCTTACTATAGTATGCAATGACAATGTATATTATGAGAAAAATGAAAGTTCATTAAAGATGCCTTTGGCATTTTGAAGTCATGTGTATTATAACGCAGCAAATTATACCTAATCTTTGTCACTGACATTTTATAGACAATGGCTGACGGTGCCTAATATCGCAACGTGATCATAACCCTGATCAAGACTTACTATAATAAACACAACGGAATATTTCCAAAGTGTGGAGAGGAAGAAGAAGATCATAACTTCACTTTCTAACAAAGGCGAAATGACAGATTCATATTTTTTGGTGTTATAATACACACGACTTCAATATTACAAAGGCACCCTTGATGAACTTTCTTTTTGCTCATATGATAAACTAAGATGTTGAGGGAAATAACATTTCCATCTGAAAAAAATACACTTGTAATAAATGAATGAAATAGCTGGAAAAGAAGATGAATGAAAAATTGTTGTATATTACAATGGCGAGGGAAACAGATATAGTTGGAAAAGTAACAATTTTCTAACAACCACAACTACCGCAATTAATAAAAGTAGGGAGGAAGTAACATTTAGAATAATGATAGGAGATGATAGTAATAATGTCTTTATTTCTGCCACTAATATTCCGAAAGTAATCAATAATATAATACATAGAGAACAAAAATAACGAGGAAATTGTCTGTTATAATTCTGTACACATATCATTACTAATTAAGATTTAATTTTGTAGTTAGAAACATTATACGAATTACTTCTAAACTGTTTATTCCTGTATTTATACATTTGAGTGGTAACGAAACCATGGGCATCTGAGCATACGCAAGACAAAGGTAAAAAGAATTAAATTAATACATTTCCGAAACAATTCATATGGTTATTACAGAACTAACGATTCACCCATGTGAGAGTAAATAAGCTTTAAATTCATATAAGCTGGACGAATATTATTAGATTTATGCTGATGAAACCTCAAGCCTTCATCTAATATAACACCAAGATTTTTGGCACTTTCAGCTACAGGCACATCAACACCATTTTTAAGTAAATTTGGCAAACCCCTTTAGAGCAACAATTTCGTTCTTAGTGTATACATCTTAAAAAGCGTTGGTAAATCTATTTTGATATCATTAACAGCTTGAATTAAATTGTTTGGTGGAAATGAATGACACAACTGCTTATCGTTTGCATACATTTGCGTTTTTCATGCTTTAAGCCGTTTGTATAAGGTATAAGTATAAATTGGAAATAATAATTCTTCTAATTTAGAACCCCGTGGTGCCGAGTGATTACGGGTATAATCTACGATGTTGAATTCCATAAGTGAACCGCTTGTCATCTGTTTATAAAATAAGTTGACAAAAAAATAACAGAGTGTCACTAAGATCAATATAGTGTATAGTTTCAGGTAACACAGAATGAGATATGGTGTCAAAAACCTTGCTGTAATCCAGCAAGACCAGTACATTTATTTCTCCATGATGATGACTGCAATTATATCATCCTTGAGCAGTTGCACAGATATGTCCCGGCCTGAAACCTGACTGAGTTGCAAAAGGTATATTATTCTTAACTAAATGAGTTATTAGTTGAAAATTTATGATTTTTTCTAAAATGTTCGAACATGTGGATTGACCGCAATTCACTGTGAATAACGCAGACATAAACGCGGGGTGTGAATTTGAACCGAAGAAATCAGCGAATTTTAAGACTATGAAAGGGAACAATACTAAGAAAAATATTTAGAGATATAAAAGTAGGGAAAGATTGGAATGAAAGAACAAACCGGGAAATAAAAGAACTGTAACAGTCCTAAATTTTTTTCCTCCATATTCACTTTTACAGTTCATTCGGAAACTTTCAAGTCGTTGTGTATATCAGCTTTTGCAGCTGACATCCTTTTATTAAAAAAATTGTGAACACAACTTCAGCATAGATCTATTTCCGGTGTCCATTTTTGGAAATTTCGAAGTCTTAAATTTACTTTCGATGCTGTAAGGAGTTATTTTCCGGGCTTATTTTGATTAATACGTAATACGTAAGCGGATTTATCGCAAAAATATTCAGTAAGCAGGTGCAAATTTAGCTTTGTGGTTTGGCGAATTGTACCACTTGTCTGATTAAATCAGGAGGTTATAATACTTGGAAGCAAAAACCTGTTGATTGACCAACGCCTTAGGTATGGGACTGTCATCGTTTAGCTTTAGATGGTCTAACGTTTGGTGGAATTTATTTTTAGTCATTTTCTTTTTTTCTAAGTAACCCCCAACATTCGACTTATCTGCCGCATATTTTTGAACTTAAAAAGAGCCATCTGCTGTCATTCCTCGAGCTGTTGGGTTTCGAATTTCGTGGTAGGAGAAATCACGTTGTCTTATAGTACGGATTCGTTCAGGCCTTGTACCACCTTGTCGTGTACTTGACGTCGCGATTGCGTTTCACACTGTTATTGAAGCACACGGCTTGCCGGATAATGTTCGTTATGGAGGGTGCTTATTGTAGATTTTAAATTTGATTGTAATTACGTTTGCAGTCTTAAAATTTATTTATTTATTAACGGGAAATCCAATTGAATTAATACATAAAAACAAAACGAGTAATAGTATAAAGCACCTTAATAACAGAATAAACTAACAACTAAAAATTTTCTGCATACACAAAATATAAATTTAGATTACCGTAGCAGAAAATGACATTGATTGCAGCCATCGCTTAAAAAACAAGGTAGGGGAGCATAGGCCTATAATTGTCAAGTTTTGTCGGCGCAATGTAAAGACCGAAATATTTCGTGCAAAAAAACTGTTGAAGGGGACCAAAGTGATAATCCGAGAGGACCTCACCCATAAACGCATGCTCATTATAAAACAAGCAACGAAAAAATTTGGAAACAGAAATGTGTTTACGAATAATGGAACTATTTTCGTTAAGTGTGATAATAACATTCACAAAATCAATTCAATAAACGACCTTAATGTCATCAATCCAAACAGTGTTTAAATGCAGGGGACCTTTTACCGTGAACTTGTATTTATCATTCGTACAAGGCGCGCACAGAAATTGTGGTTTTAAAATTACATTAATTTAATTTTCATTTTCTATTTTTTTTAATATTTGTATTTTTGTCTCTGTTTTGAAGACGCAAACTTATGGGTAGCAGTAAAAATTCGAATCTTTTTCAAGTAGCGCATTTAAATATCTGGTCACTTTTGCCAAAAATAAATTATATTCGAAACATTCTCCCGGAGTACGATATTTTATTTTTATCAGAAACATATCTGACTTCGCATACAACCAATAATGCTATTTTTATTCCAAACTATAGTATAATACGCCAAGATCGTGGTAGCCGTGGTGGTGGTGTTGCAGCTTACGTAAGGAATGGCTTAAATTACAAAATTATTGAAACAAATTTGAATATTGAACAGTTATGGTTTTCAGTAAAATTAAAATCAAACAGTTGTTTTTGGTACTGCGTACAGGCCACATTCTGTTAATTATAAGACATTTATTGACGAACTTGAAATTTCTTTTACATTGTGCACATGTGTATCTGATAAAATTATTTTCTTGGGTGATATAAATATTGATATGCTTGATTTGTCACAACCTAGTACCAGATATCTGACCGAATTTTTTTAATGCCTAAATTTGCATCAACACATCACAGACCCTACTAGAATTTCACAAGATAGGGCATCACTTATCGACGTTATAATATCTACCAATCCTGCTTTAATAAAAACCTCTGGTGTTCAACTAAATGTTGAATCTGATCACGATATGGTTTATTGTGTTATTGATATAAAATCCCCGAAGCTAAATCCATTAATAAAAACCTATCGAAGCTTTAAAAACTTAGATACAGATGTTTTGCAAACTGATTTACAAACTTTGCCTTTACAACAATTATATTATGTAAGTGATGTAAATGAAAAAATCGCTATATTCAATACAAATTTAATGATATTATTTGATAACCATGCTCCTTGGAAGACAATTAAAATTACTAAAAAACCGGCCCCTTGGTTAACTGACAACGTTAAATTGATGATTAAATTAAGAAACAATGCAAAAAATAAATTTAAAAAATCTAAAAATCCGGCACCTTGGGAATATTACAAGTCACTAAGAAACTTAACAAACAACTGCATTTTGAAAAAAAAGGCTTTTTACTCCCAAAAAGCTAAAGAACAAAATACTAAACAGATTTGGAACCCAATCACTTGTCTAACCCTGAACACGTAAATAATTATTTTATTGATAATGTACCAAAATTACAAATTGATAATGATTTAAAACAGTTTTATTTAAATTGTAATAATGAAAATCAACAAAATGAATTTAAATTTGCATTGGCGTAACTAGCGGGGGGGCCAGGGGGGCCAGGCCCTCCCCAGAGTGCAGTCTGGCCCACCCCAGAAAAATAGAGGTTAAATAAATTTTAAAATCTGCTTTTTTTATTAACCCATTTATACTAAGGGGTTGGTTATCGACCCTCACACATTCTTACATTTTCTGGTTTTATTACCTTTTTTGGCTTAAAAACATTATAGTATAAATACCATATGTTGGACGGATGACTCTACTAAATAATAATATACAAGAGAAAACGTTATTAGTTAGCTAATAATTACTTTGAAAACACTGCTTTCGTCTGAATATTTTTTTTTTAGTTAAATTTACACAATTTTTGTTAGTTTCTCTTAAGTTTAAACAAATAAAGGATCAATTTATGTTCACAGAAAAATAAAATTGCAATTATTTCATATGTGGGTAAGTAAATGAGTTGAAAACTTGAGTGCATCGGTAACTACTCACTGGGCACATACAGCTAGCTGCCTATTATAGGATCGGCCAGTTCAGACTTAAGGTGACTTGCTATTTAGATGTTTGCCTTGCCGAAAGAGTTGAGTTTATAGCTTTAAAGAGTACGATTCAGAATTTTATGTTGAATAGTGTTTCATGTACCGCAAAGAGCATTTTGTGGTGCTTGAATTTCCACAGTTGCTAGCCCAAGATAGAATGAAAAGATATCACAATAACAATTAAAAGGATACTGATGTTTTCAGAAAGTATTTGCTTCGAGGCGGAGAAAAAAATAAAAATTGTGGCTCAAAAACGTGCAAATGGAAACCAAGTGATGTTTCTTCTGGAATAATATTTTTTATCGTCAACCTCATTGAGTTGCAAGAGGTAATCTATACATTTTTATGTTGTTTATGAACCGAAAAATAATTTATTGATATGCTCCTTAGACACGTAGTATTACGAGAGTATGTAGCACCCATAATTTCTGCAAACCAATATATCAAGTGTACCATCGAAATGTAACTTGCTATAAACAAATGTTTGTTGTTTTCTAGTTTAACAGTTCAAATTTAGTTACTATACAGTTAGTTTTGAAATAAGTGTTGTGCATCAAAAATGAACATAAGGGGCGAAAATTTTAGAGCCATGATTTACTATGACTTTAAAAGTTCCCTTTCTCTGAAAGAAATGACTTCGTGCTGATTTTGGTGGCCAGGCGCATATTTCTGGTTTAATGAATTTAAATTTGAACGAGTTTCAGTCAGCGACGATTTTTGGGAAAACAAATTTCAACAGTTACTCATACGAACGTAGACGCTGTGCGAAGAATGCTTCAGTAGAACAATCGAGTCACTTACACAATTATTAAAAGCATCTTGGACATTGGCATGACTGCAATACACAAGATTTTACATACTCATTTGGGTGTAAGAAAAGTCTGTCTTGGGTGGATACCACACCGTTTAACAGACACACAGAAACACAACAACAGCATGTGGAATAGTATAAGAAATATGATGAAGGTAGATCTAAAGCAGTTTACATAATAACTGGTGACGAAAGCTGGATATATGCATTTGAATCTGATACTAAGCTGCAGTCAGCACAATGCAGGGCCGTAGCTACAGGCTTGGGGGCCCTGGGGCAACAAATAATTATGGGGCCCCCCTGTTATCTTCCCCTTTACCTCTACATCACTTTCATTTAGTAAGACTTTTTTAATAGGTTACTATTTGGTGTTTTTTTTCTGTTAATATAGAAGAATGGGTATTTAAAACAGACAAAACACATATTTACTTCACATTGAGTTTAATATAAAACTGTATTTAACGTTTAAACAGGCTAAGTTTAGTTCAAAACTTTTTAAAGACAATTTCGTAAAAAAACTTCCTCCGTCTTCGGGGGCCCCTATGTTCGGGGGCCCCGGGGCGCTGCCCCGGTTGCCCCGGTGGTAGCTACGGCCCTGGCACAATGGGTGTTTCCAACAAATCCTAATCCAGTTAGAGTGAAGCGATTTTGAAGAGTTGGTAAGAAAATAATTGCTTCTTTCTATTCAAAATCAGGACTTATCCCAACTGTCGTGCTAAAAATAAACGTAGGGTTACTGCAGGATGGTACACAACTATATGCCTGCCAGACGTTATTCAAAAATCTCGGCTTATGGCGTCCAAGTCGTGAGATCGTTCTGCACCATGAAAATGCTTCTAGTCATACCGCACATCAAATAAAATAATTTTTAGAGATTTTCGAGTTAAAATTGCTAACTTATCCTCCATTCAGTTCCGATCTAGCACCTTCCGATTACTTTCTAGTTTCTCCATTAAACGATAAAATGCGTGGTGTACGATTTGTAACTCCCGAAGATGCTGTGGAAAGCTTCAAAAACTTTGTTTCTCAAGTGACTCAAAAATTGTGGAATTTATGTTTTGAAAATTGGTTTTACCGAATGCGTAAATGTTGAGTTTAAGGGGGAATACTTTGAGAAAATAATAAAAACAAATTTTGGTTACTGAAGATTGTTTTATTAGACTGCATCAAAGAACAAGCAAATAAATTTATGCGAAAAGGTTACGCATGTACGTAAATTCCTGTCTTCATAGGTATACATAGGTATTGACGATGGTTGGTTGGGGGGCCTGGCCCTCCCCAGCCAAAAATCCTAGTTACGCCAATGTAAATTTGTAACAGTATCAGAGGAAACAGTTCGTAAACTAATTCTAGAAATAAAAACTAAAGCAGTTGGTTCCGATGGTTTAAATATAAACATGATTATTTTATGTTTGCCTTCAATTCTTAAATATCTAACACACATTGTCAATGTTTGCCTCACGGAAACTATTTTCCCAGACTGCTGGAAAAATGCATTAGTTATTCCCGTACCCAAGATTAACGATCCGCAAGAGTTTTCGGACCTAAGGCCAATTAGTATTCTCCCAGTCCTATCAAAACCGTTGGAAAAAATCATGAATAATCAAATAAGACATCATTTACATACTCTCAACTTGTTACCAGAATGCCAATCAGGCTTTCGTTCATCACATAGCTGTACTACTGCACTACTGAGCATTACGGATGACATTTTACGGGCAACTGATAACGGAGATTTAACCGTTCTTACATTACTTGATTACAGCAAAGCATTTGATTCGATCAACCATGATTTGTTGTTTTCAATACTGCATTATACTATTGGGTTTTCAGCAAGTGCAGTAACATTAATTCAAAGTTATTTTAGTAATAGATCACAGAGTGTAAAAATAGAAGATAAAATCTCCAACTCCCGTCAATTAACACAAGGAGTGCCGCAGGGTTCTATTTTAGGGCCTCTGTTGTATACTATTTATACATCAAACTTTTATAATTACATTTTATTCAGTAAAATACACATGTACGCTGACGATACAGAGATATATAAATCTTTTAACCCATCTTATTACAATACAGCTGTCCAAGAACTAACATACGATTTCAATCGGTTGCTCGAGATGTCATCGAAACATGCATTAGTGCTAAACCCTTCAAAATCTTGTGTACTTCTATTTGGGAGAGATGGTGATCGTTCTAACATACAAAATACGTTAAGTGTGGCCATGGGTGATAACATATTGCCTGTAAAAAGCAGTGCAAAAATTTGGGTCTCATATTGGACAACACATTCAGGTACAAGGAGCATATTAATAAATGTATACAAAAAGCTTACATGAATCTTAAAATACTATATCCCCATAGAATGTATTTAGAAATACCGCTAAAGAAGATGCTGTGCGAGGCACTTGTACTGTCTCACTTTGTATACTGTTCAGAAATATATTCCACTTGTCTTGACTCAGACACATCTAAAAGAATACAGAGAGTTCAGAATTCCTGTTTAAGATATATTTATGGCATACGTAAATACGATCATATTTCATATAAACTACCTGTAGCCAACTGGCTTAATATGGAGAACAGGCGTATGATTAGCACAGCTTCTTTATATCACAAAATTATATTTCAAAAAACACCTCCTTATCTGTATAATAAGATACAATTCAGAACGGATGTGCATAATTTAAATCTAAGATATAAAGGTATAATTACCCCTCCGCAACACAGAACAGCTCTGTTTGAAAGGTCATTTCAGTATAACATCAGCAAAGTCTACAACAGCCTCAACGCAACACTTAAAGCTTTAACACCCGCAATGTTCAAGAAAAATCTGTTAAAAATTATGCTTTGCATACAAAATAGTTTCTCTTTATGACTACGCCTAACTGTTTCTAACTATAATTATTAACATAACCTTTAATATCGTTAATATTATCTTGTATACATATTCTTTTATTATTGATAGTTGATTCGTTGCCCATACTTTGCGTCTTGTAGGCAGTTAATAATAGTTTAAACCCAGTTATAATTGTAAATTTACTGTTTTGTTTTTTTATGAATAGGCATTAACTTCATTTCTTTAAAATTTTATATTATAATATGCAAGGTTCAGCTGAAAAGCAGCGATGGTTGAGCTGCGCCTTGAGATTCTGCTGTGCCATTGCTTAAATAATGTATTTATTTTCTGTTTTTCTGTGTACATAATTGGCATCTCAGAATAAAGACTTTATTATTATTATTATTATTATTATTATTAAATGCAAGACCAACAAATCGAGTAATAGTACAAAGCACCCTAATAACAGAATAACTAAAACTTAATAACTAAAACTTCTCTGCATACATAAAATATTATTGCAAGACTACCCTAAGTGAAGTTTTAAATATATTTATGGTTACACCAAAGAAATTTAAGCTATTACAAAAATTATTAGCGCTATGACATATCCTAGAAATAGGAGAGTATTGTCCATAAGTGGTTCTATGCATAGGTATATGAAAAAGAATAAAATTTCTCATATTTCTAGGAGGAATGTGAAAATAAATCTGAGATAACAACGCAGGGCAATTTATATAACCATTTAATAATTTAAACAGAAAACATAAAGAACAAGTCCTGCGCACTTCAAGAGTTTCTAAATGGAGAAAACCTTCAATATGCGAGTATGAAAAATCGTTACTATTAACAATGATACCCATTTTAAACGCTGCTAATCTTAAAAACGTTCTCTGCATTAATTATATTCTATTAGAATACACTTTATAATAAGGATTACATACAGGAGAACAATATTTTAAAAGTGACTTCGAACTAAAGAACAATATAATCATTTTATTGTATTAACATTGGTAAAGTTCGTTGACGATCTTTTCAAAAAGCCCAGCATCTTGAAAGCCTTATTAACAATACTGCCAATATGCAAACTGAAACTAAGTGTAGTATCAAAGATAACACCCAAATCCCTAACGCTAGTAACAGATTTTAGAGGGTTTGCACCTAAACGATAATCATACATAACCGGATTCCTACATCTAAAGAAACGCATAACATAACACTTAGATATGTTTAAGTCAATGACATTGTTGTTGCACTATTATAAGCAAACTATCAAGTACATATTGTAAATTACCTGTGCCAGACTGTGATTCAACTTTTATAAATACTTTCAAATCATCAGCAAATAGCAAAAAATAACAGTTACGAAAAATGTTAGTTATATCATTTATAAAAATATTAAAATAAATGAGACCCAAGTGAGACCCTTGAGATACACCAGATGTCACATTTATTACGTATGAAACATAGTTTTTAATTTTTACTATTTGCTTTCTACTCATTAAGTAACTACCAATCCATCTGAATAAGGAACCAGTAATGCCATAGGCTTTTAACTTAGCAACCAGTATTTGCAGATTAACTCTGTCGAACGCTTTGGAGAAGTCTGTCTAAACGGCATCTACCTGACAGCCTTTCTCCAAAACGTTCACTATGAAATGCTGATATAACAATTAATTAGTGCAAGTTGATCTACCCTCAGTAAATCCATGGTGTTCATCAATAATGATGTGCTTAAACATTTGTGTTAATTTATCCGCAACAATACTTTTACTAATCGTGTCGCAGCGACTAAAACGCAAGCATGGCCTTATCCTATTGTATCAAGCAAAAATAAATATAAGATGGTATGTACATACAACAACGAGTGTACTAATCATAACGGTCAATAAATCAGTTTCCAAATCGGTTCGTATACCGGTTTTTAAATCGGTTCCTAAATCCGTCTACAACCAGGTTTATGAACCAGTTTAAAAAACGGTCTTCGGTTACCCGGTTTACGATTTATGGAAAAACCGCTGTTAACCGAAAACCGATTAACCGGTTAACCGTTAAACCATTTTTTTGCTAACACTATTCAGAAGTGATGTAAAACCGTGGGTCTTATGTTACTACGATGTGTAGCATGCAAAAGATCCCTTGCTAGGGTTGGAACTCCTTAGTCTCGGCAAAAGTAGGCCTTTGACCATATGACTATAGCAGTTGAGGTCTAAGGTACCTGGTACTCCGCATGCCTAGACCTTGTCCATAACAAACAAAAACTACTATACGATTTACTTTCACTATACATTTCATAGTATACAGAGTGTATTTAGTCAGTCGTACAAAAAGTACGGTACGATATTCTACGTCTAAAACTAAAACGAAAAACTAAATACCAATTTTTCTATCTAGTGTATTTTTATGACAAATGCCATTAGAAACTGTAAATTAACGCTTGTTAGAATTACATTGTTAACAACAGCACAGCAAAATTTACAAACAGAACACTTGTCTGAGGAGTGTTAATCAAACCAAAGTGCAAATCATTGTGTATTATTTAACCAACTGGTTCTTTTAATTGTATTTTTTTCGATTTTCAACAGAAATCGTGTGGCAACAGCGCCGCATACTGTAAAGGGTAATTATTTTATCTAGCATGTCTGTGCATGTGAACATCATACCTTTGGTTGTTTGTTTGTTAGTGGATAAGGTCTAGGCATGCACAGTACCAGGTACCTTAGACACCGACTGCTGTAGTCATATGGTCAAAGTCCTACTTAGAATTTTGCCGAGACTAAGGAGTTCCAACCTTACCAAGGGATCTTTTACATGCTACACATCGTAGTAACATGGGAACCACGGCTTTACATGACTTCCGAATGATGGCATTCTGTAGAGGCTTTCAGCTGCATTTTTTTTATTTTTGAAAACCTCACCGAGACCGGAAATCGAACTCGCGACGATCAGTAGCCAGGATGCTTAAGCACTGCGCCACCGACCCCGGCATACATTTGTTAATATTAGAATTAAATTTCGGCTTCAATCGCTTTGTATTTGTAAATAAACCCCCGGCATTTTGTTGGTTTAATGAGCCTAACACCTTGTGGGTGCCTTATGAACAAAGATACTTAGGCATATTTGGCATTTGGCATTTCCTCCAGCTTAAACAGTCTTGTAAACCGATTTGAAAACCGGTATAGAAAGTGGTTTCTGAACCGGTTCAAAAACAGGCTTGTAAACCGGTTCAAAACCCGAAACAGCCGGTTTAGAAACCCGTTCTTAAACCGAACTGGTTTATTTAGAATTCGGTTTTTCTATAAACCGGTTATCCGGTTTACACTTTTTAAAAATTTTATCCGCAGTACTGCTGAATAATGGCATTCTGTCAAGGTTTTCATCGGCATTTTTTTGAAAACCTCAGCGGAACCGGGAATCGAACTTGTGACCTTTAGATCAATGGCGAGAATGCCTAACCACTTAGCTACCGAGCCCGGGGTATTTATTTGATTTTATAAATTCCGTTTTTCGCATTTATTTCAGAAACGCGTCTTACTATCAATTCTTTAAACGATCAACTTTCAGATTATTATATTCTAATAGACAGAAACAGTTGAAACGCTGTTCCACTTAATATTGGATTTAGATTTCTCAAAGGCATCAATTGTAGAGCGAAAAAGAGTCTAAAATCAAACATTTGTGTTTGGTTTCTGAGTCATTACTCCCTTTGGGAGTTTTACTAGAGACTACGTGTTATAGGTGGACATTTTCATCTTGAGTGTAGGCGCTGCAGATCTGTATGGGACGTTTCAACGCCGCCGGTTCTTCGCCGCCAGTTCATCGCCGCCGTTTCTACGCCGGCCGTTTCTACGCCAGATATATTATTATTAGGTACCATACACTTTTCATAAAATATTTTTGGTGATTAGGTTACTGGGAAATTTTAATCCCGTGGCCGACCTAGACTGAAATGAAACGACCAGATTAAATTGGCAATGCAGAGACGAGATCGGGAAGAGGAAACAATATTTGATAAAAAGAAATGGAGAATGGGTTGCAGAAAACGGCTAGAAGAAGCTGTACAAAAACCGCTTATATATTATTATGATACACGGAGTGGTATGATCAATCATAACAAAGAAATATTTAAAACTAATAAACTTGGAAGATTACTATAATTAAATCTTGATGGGTGTTAATTTTCAAATATTAATAATGAAATTAATTGAGACAATGAGAGAGGTAATTTGATAGTAAGATATTAATTGAATATACAAATTTGATGGTTGCAGTGAATGTTAATAAAGAACAAGCTAAGGTTACAATTATAATTGACAAATGTATTTGTTATAATAATCAGAATTAATATCTTGTAATAATATTATATTTAAAATTGAAAAGAGTGTCATAAGAATAGTATCTAATAGGAATAACATTTTTGTTTAAGTTAGTTACATAAATAAACTCATCGAAAAATGTACAATTGGTCATCAAGTATTTAATTTTGCTTAATAAAAACTAGAAATTATGCCTTATTTGTATAGTTGTTTGGTTGAATACAAATATTAAGGCTGTTAACGAATTTACGAGGTATAGAAATGAAAGTGAAATATTAATTTTATTGGAGCTGGACAATCTGTGAAGAGATTGACGAATACAGTGAATTACATAGAAAGAAGCAGAGAACTACTGAATTGGAGAAGATTGGATTTATTGGTGAACGTGACACATAATTAAATATTTATTTTTGACATTGGTGGTTGTATGGAAGTAAGGTTATTCCTCTAGAAGGAGGTTAGTAGGAGTGCTACTAGAATTGGAAGGCTTCTGATGGGATGGCTGAGTGCAGAGGACTATCTAAGGAATAAACAAGATAAGATCAGATTCATTTATAAAGCTGAAAATTGCCAGGAGTCTATTGGATTTGAAGTTGACGTTTGATGAGAGGATTGAAGCTGGATTCAGCGGATTCTTGGAATTGGTTGACAGGAACAGTTTGCAGGTATCACACAAGGTGAGCATCGGGATCTCTTGAGAGAGGGAGCAGTGGTGTTTGGATATTTGCAGAGTGAGCTTAAGAAGTGATAAGGTTTGTGTTAGTAATTAATATCAAAACATTTTAAATAACGAGCACTAAGGAAAAAGTAAAATACAAAACAGTAATTATTTTAATGAATTAATTAATAA
The DNA here is from genome assembly GCA_940337035.1 of Agriotes lineatus. Classification (NCBI taxonomy): domain Eukaryota; kingdom Metazoa; phylum Arthropoda; class Insecta; order Coleoptera; family Elateridae; genus Agriotes; species Agriotes lineatus. Next base: position 41,691 of record CALNHX010002453.1, read on the forward strand.
TTATGTCAATGTAAAAAATAGATGTGTCAATACCTGGTTTGAGAAGGTGTGGAAATCAGTTTGACAGCAAGTGTCATTAAAAATAATTTTAAACTTCAACTAATAGAGATCTAGATTTGGCGAACCACCCTTGAAATAAGAGTACTTGATTTGAAAGCAATTATAGTTTAAACTAACGGGGCATTGTATTAATTAAGGGCAAGCTTAAAGTAAAATATTGAATACATAAATTATATGACTATTTCAAATATATGAGATAACTCCAATATATAACATAAGGTCACCCAACGTGGTGCAATTGTAATACATAATTAATGACTATGCAGGCGAAGAGGAGCTAGCATTATCTTTATATATATATATATATATATATATATATATATATATATATATATTTTAAGTAGTTCCACAGTTGAGCTAGCTCTTAATTAATGCAATGGCTTAAATGCACCACGTTGGGCGACCATAAATATGGAATACATAATATGCAATAGCTTCCATTAATGTGATATGACAATCAAACATAATTTGTACTATTTTAAAAATTATGTATTGCATTTAAGAATCTAATTAGGGCGGGGTTCATCAATCAAGTCACCTATTTTTAGATATTCAAAAATTGTATATGAATTGTCAATTCAATGATTGCTATTAAATGTCAGTTTGACTTTCAACCAGTATACAGTATAAGGCTATCAAATTTGACAAATATACTTTCCCTTTTACAATTCAACTACTATTTTACCAAAGTAAGTATTGTTATTAAGTTATTTTGCGCAATTTTATTTTTTTCTTTATTCATTATTAAATGTAACTACCACAGTCCTGACTTCCTTACACCTTTTCAGCTATTCACATCAAACACCAATGATCCTGATGATTCTCAGCCATGGTCAATGTGAGCTTATCCTTAATGTACACTCAATCAACTACAAAACTTCCCAAAAATCAAAACTCCAGGCTCCCGTAGATCCAACTTCACTCCTTGAACTCCTAGTATGCAGCCGAAGAACTCAGATCTCTGGTAAACTCCAACTAGCAGATACTTCGCAAACTAATTTCCTTTGTCCAGAGCTCCTATCCTGTAGCAACCAAATCACGCCAGCACAACTCAGCAAACCAATTCAAGTCCTCAGTAGAATTCCCAACTCCAATAATGATTGTCAATTACACCTTGCAATGCTTCAATAAATCCAAATCTATCCAAACGTTGTCGTTTCCTTCTTCTTTGTATTTAATTAAATTGTACACCACAATCTCTTCACTGATTGTTACTTACATCAACTCTTGTTTATATTTTCGCTTATTCACCTTTTAAACCCGTTTACAACCCATTATACCTGTATACATCCAAATTCCACACAAATAAAGCTTTAATTTCTAAGTTTCTATTAGTTCTCACTAGTTTTTTTTTCAAAAACGTCTGTACATACATTTTTTTGTTATTCAATCTCTGTTTTTAAACAAAAATGTTCTTATCTAGATACGATTATTACTGCCCACTTTTTAAATTACATTATCTGAAGTAGACATACTACAATTATATTTTTGCAGAGCAAGTATATTTGTCTTACACTAACATTAACTTTTCTTCCAATCACCAATATGAAATACTCTAATGTAATAACTTTTCAAGATAAAATTACAATTTACTTTATTTATTTAATCTGTATTTCTAAATTTAAATCAGCCAACAAATCTTAAATTTTTCTAAATTTGATTGCAACAACACACCAACTTTATTTCTTTTAAATATTTCTTTGCTGTGATTAACCATACGACTTTATGTATCATAATAATATATACATTATGAAATGATTTAATTATTTTTTCCGTGTAATTGTAGGAAATGATATTTTTACAAATTGTAATAGTATTTTTAAGTTATTGTGTGGTTTTAATGTAAATATAACAATACACTTTTAATAGTATTTTTATTTTAAGTTATTACTCCGTTAATGTAGATAATGTAATAATAATAAATTGAAATAATGTTTATCTACTAGCAACATGATATTGTACATTTTCGTCATAGAAACAAAATATGAAAAGCTACTCATAACTCCCAAGGGACCTGTCAAATTATTTCTCCCTCAAACTCATGGTAACAATGCAACTACAATTAACGTCTTAGTAACCATACAATGAGGCAACCCTTGATGTTACTTACATATTCTAATTTTAAATGTCATTATGACATCTTGAAATTTCATACTATTTTTACGAATGTGCTAGTAGATAAAATATTGTATGCACCACGGGAGATATTCATGTTCTTTATCTTCGGTTGACTTACAGATGTCAACCTCAGGGAAAAAACATATTCATATCTCCCTTAATGCATAAATATCTATTTTCAGTCAATGTGTTGATCAGCGCTTGTTTCTTTCTTTAAATTTGTGTACGGGCGTAGACACGGCCATAGTACACGGAAATGGGAGTAGCAATACAGGATCGAAAAGTTCCCATCCGTAACTGGTGAGCTTCATCTCTTTTTCACCCCTATAATGACACCGCGCTGGTTTTTCTATAATATCTTGTAAATGTAATGTTCTACGACAAAAATAGAGGTATTGAAAAATATTCACTTATAATACCATGGGTAGTCAAAGTTATGTCGATTATTACACACAACTGTCACATGACTGATATCATCCAATGAGAATCATGCATTTTTTGGAAATCAACCAATCCCGAACTGATTAGCTGATAAGCGCCCGTGGGCTGCTTACCAAGCGATAAGATCCCTAGGGATGATTATCGACCCCGTGGATGGTGTCATAATTAGAAATAGAAATGCAAGAAACAAGCAATTTGAATTTTTTGGCATTATTAGATCAATTTTAAATCATAATCCCTGTACGAGTTTTGTGTAATAATCTTCAAAATATAAACGCGGGCAACACACTTACATATAATTTTGCCCGTGCCAAGAGTCATCGTGCTGGTTGCCCTTAGAAAACTGCCCTCGGGACAGTTTTCATTGCAACCAGCACTCGACCCTTGGCGTGTGCAAAATTATCGGTAAGTATGTCTCACCCTTGTTATATTACTATTGACTATTTTTGCGGTGGTGTTACGAATGTCCATTGCGCTTTGGTACGATTAGGACGAGTGCGCTAGCATGAGTCCTAATCTCAAGCGCAATGGACATGAGTAGTGATACCACCGCAAAAATAATCTACGTAACTTTGACTAAGAATGGTATTCGAGGGACTATTTAATGAACCAAACTACTTTTTCAAATTAGTTTTCAGTAAATCTAGCAACAAACTACGCAATTTCTATAGTAACAGAACACTAATATTGACTTTTTCTAATAAAAATCGCATTTGTTAAAAATAGTCACTTGAATACCTACTAGGTACTGATTGGTCAAGAAACGCCAGAATTCTGGATTTTCATTGGTCACTTTTTGACAGATGATAGGTGAATTGAACAGTCACAATTAAATTTTCTATAAAACATGTCCTATAGGTCATTTGCAGATTAATAACGGTTTTTACGTTAATCGATCGCAAACTTAGGTGTAGGTAACAAAAACGCTTTTTTTCAGGTCTTGTGACAGAAATAATGAATTATTCCCTAGAGGAGAGAAATTTATCTAGGGAGTTTTCATTATGACTAACAACAACAATTATGTTAAATTTGAGGTTACCAGGTTAGATTCTGTATCGGTCTGTGTCAAAACTGATGCAAAACCTAACCTGATAACCTCGAATTTGACACTTACAGTGCCACCAACTTTAAAATTTAAAAATGTCAATAAATTACGTTTTAAAAAAACCAGGTTTGTAGTTTTAAATCTTTCTGCAACGTGAAAAAAATAGTATATGCAACTCGGAAAGACTGTTATTTTTCTTCAGTGCTGTTTTTTGTAAAGTTTTCGAATTCGTTTTCACTCATCTCATCTTGCCTTGAAGATAAAGTTGTCATAATTTTGCATAAAAACAGTGTCCACTGGCATAAAAGATCGGTAACACGGCTCTGATGCAATTCAAATGGAGATCCCAGTTCCCCATACTTTCTGCTTGAATGAAGTGCATGGCTATTGAAATAAGCTCAAAATATAATGAAACTTGAGTTTTTGTTTAACCCTACAATTTACGATTTAATAACATAAAAAGTAATAAGAATATCGATACATACCATAGAACCTCTTTTGTAGAGAAGTTTGTGACAAAAGTTTTTCTATGCTCATGTTTTTTTCCTAAGAGAAAGTGTTTATTCGCAACCGTATATGTAATGTTAACATTCCTGACGTCATTTGAGTGGGGGAAGTCGTACATTTTAGCCCGCTACTTCCCGCACTCACTTCCCGCACTTGAGCGGGAAGTGAGTGCGGGAAGTACATTCCCGACCGCTGAGTAGGTGGGGATACTGGAAATCTGGTTGATCCATTCATCGTCGCAACCTGTCGTATCATAATATAATACTTTTTCCAATTATTGTTCAGAATAAAGTGGTTGCGAATAAAATAGTATACAAACCTCGACAGGAAGTTTTCTTAGTCTCGAGATAATAGCTGATTTCGACGCTTGGCGTCTCAATCAGCTAACTAATCTCTCGACAGTAATGAAACACTTCCCATCTCGGGCTGTAATATACTATTAAAAGATATTGTAAAAAAACCAGTGCGGTGTCCCTAAAGGGGGTGAGAGAGGAATGAAGCTTGCCCCTTGGGGGTGGAAACTTTTTTGATATGTATTCCTACACACATAAGCTAACTATCCTAGAAATTTCAGCGTATTATAATTTTTTTCTTCTATTCCACATAAATTTGACTAATTTCCGTGTACTAGTACTAGCCAGTGTAGAATCGGCTGGCGTAGAAACGTACTGGCGTATAAACCGCGGCGATGGACTGGCGACGAAAAGTCGCCGGCGTAGAAACGTCCTAGACCCCTGCAGATCGTACACTTTCTGCCATAAGGACCACATCATCCGCATAACACATTATTTGCATTTTATAGTTTCCGATCCTGTAACCGAGGTTTGTTTCCTTCACATTAGTTATTATTTTAACCGTTATTATATTAAATAGTATTCGACTCGGGCTACCTTCTTGCCTGATGCCTATGGAAACAAGCACTGCATCTGTAGTTGTGTTTTGAGTTTTTACTTTTGTTGTGTTGTTACTTTTTGTTTTTTTTAAAGATTGTGGACTTATTCCTTCTAAAACCTTGTTATTCTTTGCTTGTCTTTTTGTTGGGTAATTATTATCGAGAGTATCGTTGTAAACAGCTTCGAGGCGCAGCTTAAAAGTGAGATTCCTTTATAGTTTGTGGTATCATGTCAGTTGTGGTGATGTTGACATAATTATTTCTAATTTCTTGATTGTCCTCTGAGTTTTCTGAGTGTGGCTGTAGTTTCATGTAATTGTTTAAAGTGTCTTACGCATTCTTCTTTAGGGATTTTCTTTGTTTATATGTATTCGTTTACGGGTTTTCTCCATACCTTTTCTGGCTACCTTATATATCGTGTTCCATGTCTCATACGGAATTTCGCCCAGTATACTTTTTTAATGCTGATATTTCGTTATCAACTCTATTTCTTATTTTTCATATTTCTCATACTCGTGTGGTGCCTGATTATTTCGGCATACGAGGTATGCTTTCCTTTTCTCGTTTGCTAGTTCTTTAACCTCTTTAGTAAACCAAGGATTCGTGTTTCTTTTTGCGTTAATATTCACTTTCCTTGTTCTCACTGTTTATTCTAAAATTTTTAGGATGTTCGTTTTTATTTTTTCGCAGGCTTGTTATACGTTGTCATCCTCGGATACTGGATTTGCATTTAGTTTATCCTTAAGTCTTCCCTTGTATACAGTGTATCAGTGACTACCAGGCATGGAAAAATTAACATTGTTCAATTATGGAAGGATCAACTATTGCCCTGTCTGTATGTAAAACTGTGATTGTCACAAATGGAACAGCAGGTAGTTGAATTAATCAAATTTACATTACTGTGAGCTTGCTGCTATTTTTAGAATTTGCTGACACAATACAACTATCACCATTTAATTATCGATATTATTGCAACTAAATAGTATTTAGGGATAAATAATATGGTATAGTAATTAAGTTGTTGTATAAGTAATATTCAGTATAAAAGCATAAGTATTTAGCATTTACGCAAAGCAAAAGTAAAATAAAAAGTGAGGTTAAGGTTTAGTGTTCGTGGGCAAACAAACGTAAACGATTTATTATTTTTTCTACTCCTGTAACTAAAATGCCATTTAACATACTAACATACACGTCGCTAAGTTACCTTTTAATCATGCCTTCATAACCTATGACTAAAGAGCCTCTTAGTCATGAGCTGAAGTTGGCAACGATGTTTTAGTCATGGGGTGAAGTTAGGTTCAAATAGTATTTGCTTTATTAGCCACAGCCAAAACTAAAATCAAGTTAGTTTTCAACCGTCATTTTGACGTTTGTCAAGCATAATTTAACCTAATATAATAAACGTCAAAATTTTAATGAAATAATATGATGTTATATTCTCTAAATTTGTGGTCGTAGAAAAAGTATAGTATGCAACTCGTTTTATAAACTTATTAGTCACTCATTTTATTAAACACTCGCTCCGCTGCGCTTCGCTCGTGATTAATAAAACTCGTGACTAAAATGATGTTTATAAAACTTGATACATAATATACTATTATAATAAAGTTTTTGTACAAACAAATATGGATGATTTTCAGTAATACATATAACATACATAGCTTAGTAGCGTCTATCCATCTCTGTGGCGACCTTCCTCTTCTTCTTTTGCCTTCTACTTTGCCTTGTACTACAAATTTTTCCATACTGTTGTCATTCCGTGTTATATGCCCAAAGAATTTCAGTATGCGACTTAGTATAATACTACTTAATCTTTGGGGTGGTTGTATCTCTTGTAATACCGATGCGTTTGTTCGTCTTTCGGTCCAAGACACTCTAAGCATTCGTATCCAAATCCACATTTCGAGGGCGTCTATTCTTTTCCGGTCCGCCGCACGCAATGTCCACGTTTCCGAAGCATACATGAAAATAGGGAACACTAGTGAATTGACAATCATGCTCTTTGTTCGTTTTGTTATGTCAACTGTGTCATTGCAGCCTTTGTCATTTGTATGCGTCGCTTTATTTCCTGTTTGCAATTCCCGTTTTTGTTAATACTGACTCCATGATATATAAACTTGTCTACTACTTCACATCTTCCAATTTCTTGTAATTCTGGTCTATTGTTGTTGGCTGTATCTATTACCATAATTTTTTGTTTTGGGATAATTAATACTGAGACCATAACTTTGGATTACTTCTTCCAAGTTTGTGAGTAGGTTTTGAAGTTCAGTTTCTGATTCAGCCATGAGTAAGGGTATCATCCGCGAACCGTCGATTCGATATTTTACGCCCGTTAATATTGGCGCCGCCATTCCAGTTTTCTAAAACTAAACGAATGACATATTCGCTATATATATTATAGAGTAATGGACAGGCCTGTCGTACTCCTTTTCGAATTTTACACATTCTTGAAAGATGGTGATCAACTTTTACTGTTGCTGTACTGTTTGTGTAAAGCTGATGAATGATGTATATTAAATGTTTTGGAACGCCCATTTCTTGCAAAATTGTCCATAGTCGATCGTAATCCACAAAGCACAGGTGAAGCGGCACGTAGTACTCCCTCGACTTTTCTATTATTTGTCCTACATTTAAGATCTGTTCTCGAGCACCACGACCCTTTACAAATCCGGCCTGTTCTGGGGCAATTTGCCATGAGACGTATGAGCTGATTCTTGCTTGGAGAACATCAACTTGCTGACATGCAGGGTTAGTGCTATGTGGCGAAAGTGATCGTACTTGGTTGAACTCCCTTTCTTGTGGAGTGGTATTATTATGGATGTTGTCCATTCTTCAGGCCAATTTATTGACATATTTGGTGTATTATACTGAAGGCATAGTCTCCAATTGATTTTAAAATTTCGGCAGTCACAGTGTCGATGCCCGCCGCTTTACCGGTTCCCAGATTTTTAATAGCAGCTTCATCTTCATGAAGATATTGGGTTCTTCATCATAGTCTTGTTTTCGAATTAGGGTTTCACAGTATTCCCTCCATACTTCCATCATACAATACAATCAATTTTAGATACGATGTTGCCATTTGTGTTTTCAATTGACCAAGTGCTTGGTTTGAATTTTCTGGTGATCTGCCGTATTTTTTAGAAAAGGTCTTTTGAGTTATATTTTTCTGCGTTTTCTTGAATTTGTTTACAGATACCATGAAGGTGTCCATTTTTGTCTCTTGTGCATTGTTGTTGTATCTGTTGTGTTAGCGATCGGTATGTGGCCTATATATAATAACACTAACAGGTATTAATTAATTAAATGTTCAAACGTATTCCCATTGCCTAGTAGACAGTAGCTTAATCTGTCATAAAAATTAAGACGTACATTTTGTAATGTATGAGGGGTTATGTTAAAACATGTCCCCGTAATAGAGTCCTTTAGGGATTCTAAATTTGCATGCCTTTCTGAAGTGTAAATATTTGATTTTAGGAAGCCCCATAAAAAAATCATTGGGTGACAAATCTGGAGACCCAGTTAATCGGGCCTTCACGACCACACCATCTGTTGGGGAATACTGCGTTTAGGTACTTTTCGCACTTCTCTTGAATAGTGATCAGGAGCTCCATCGTTCTGATTTCATAGTGTGTTGAAATTATCAACTACTGCAGTAATAGCAGGAACTATTTGACTTTGAAGCATATCTAAATAAATTCTGCTATTCAGGGTACCGTCGATAAAGAGCGGACCAATTAAATTATCGCTCAATATTCCAACCCATACATTAAGACTTTGGCGGTGTTGTGTATGTGTTTGCACATACACATGTTGATTAGTTTGGCTTCAATACCGATGATGTTGACGAATTTGTTCTCCATTTAATGTAAATGTGCACTCGTCAGTGAAACAAATATTCATCAGCATGACATTTATTAAAAATTAATTACAAAAGGTGATTTGTTTTTCACTACCTGCTGCCAATAATAGCTCTTGCTGCGTGGTATATTTGTAACCAAAATATTTGCGTTCTTAAGAGTGCAGTGAACATACGACCGAGATACACCGAGATTATTTGCAATTTTCCTCACTCTTACGTTGTAATCGGCTTCGACAGCAGTCAAAATATCTACTTCGTTGGTAATATTCTGGTTTTCGTTTCTATTCCTTTTGCAAAGCTATTGACGCACTCAGTTTCTCGGAATTGCTTTACAATTCGTGTTTGCAGGGAATAGGCTGTTCCAAAGTCTATGTTACCATTTGATTTTTTTCTTCTGTTGTATACACATTCATTGCTAAGTATTTGAAAATGTAATATTAATTATTTGAATAAATTTACTTTAAATAATTAGACGATTATCAACCAAGAGAACAAGCAGGCTTCAGGAAAAATTATAGCACTAGAGATCATCTACTCACACTGAAGATTATTATCGAAAAATCTAATGAATATGGTTTTTCCTTATATTTAGCATTTATTGATTACGAAAAGGCTTTCGATAGCATCGAACAATGGGCTATATATAAAGCACTGACCAATAGTAGAATAGACCACAGATACCAGCAACGCATTAAGCAAATGAACGAAGGGGCTACAGCAACGTACATTCTACACGATGAGACGAAACCTATCCCTCTTAAACGAGGAGTAAGACAGGGAGATACATTGTCACCGAAACTCTTCACATTGACCCTTGAGGATGTTTTTAAGAGAATAAATTGGAAAGGAAAAGGTCTAAACATAAATGGGGAGCAATTAACAAACTTACGATAAGCTGACGACATTGTTCTGCTAGCACAAAACATAGACGACTTCAAGAAATGGTCACAGACCTCTATGAAGCATCCGGTAATGTAGGACTAAAAATGAATTTAAGTAAAACTAAGGCGATGTACGACGAACCAACAACACCAATAAGAATAGGAGACACAGAAATAGAAATAGTAAAAGATTTTGTTTACCTTAGGCAGAGATTTGAGCTAGATAGAACCAGTCAAAAAATGAAATAAAACAGCGAATCAGATTAGCATGGGTGGCTTTCGGAAAATTGTCCTTCCAATCTCGGTGGAACCGTAAAATTTTAGACTGGATGCCCTATGAACATAAGAGAGGCAGAGGGAGACCACCAATGCGCTGGTATGACGATTTTAAAAGAATTAGAGAAGGCATATGTTCAAGAATATACCTAAAAAGAGGCTTATGAAGAGACTTTAAATAATTATGTAATATGAAAATTATTTGACAGAAGTAAGTTTCTGTTTGTTTTAAATCTTTCGTTTTGGCCACTTAGAAAGAATATATAGCTCATGGCGATAGTTGATACTTATATAATTTTCAATGTTAATTTTGTCATGTCTGGTAGTCACTGAGACACAATGTATATCCTTAGTTATTCTCCGAAGATTGTTGTTTAATTTAGTCATAATTTTTACTGGTTTACTTTGTTTTCTCCATGCAATGTTTAATCGACATTTACATAAACCAAGTTATGATCAATTCCTACGTCTGCTGATATTAGTGACCTGACATCCAATATCTGGCTAGGGTGTAGGCATCGGTTCGCTATGATATAGTCTAAGATGTGTAATGGTACGCTTATTACGCCTTTTGCCCTACGTTACATTAAAATTAATTTTTCTTTGTTTGCTAGCTAACTCAGTCGTGAATGCACAAGACCTGTAGTTACGACAAATTCAATACAGCTTGCTCTGAGCTTGCTTCGTCTCCACTTATAGTTCTGAAATTATGCACTCAAACCCAGTTAGGAATAAAAGCCAAATTGCATACATAAACACTATGTATTCTATATGAAGTTATGGATACATATAATGAACGGAATACAAGCTAATTTCTACCTGCTTTTGCACTGGTACAGAATACAAAGAATACAATATCAACTAGTGGTGTTAACCGTAAAGCCCACAAAAATCGGTTACACTCGCGCTACCATTTCCTCTGAAGCGGGATCTGTTTATACGACGTATCTCACCTGAAGCTATTTGCTGACATAGGCGGTCGCACACACAGTGCTCCAATTTTGCTCCCAAACAATGATGTAATCTCATGCAATACTCGGAGTGTGTTATCAGTTTAATACTGGATTGTGGATTATACCACATAATTAGATTTAAATAAACTGACCTGTTTTACTCTTTGGCTGCGAGTAAAACTGGATCGAACTTCTTCAATGGTGATGAATTACAGGAACGTTGGTGTGGCTTTCAAGATTGCACTACGCTCTCGAAGCTGGATGTCATCCCCAAGAAAACACTCAACGATGGCGATTTTCGCCAGTAAAACACTACCATTTCTAATTTTGATTTAAGTAAAATCTTTTGAAGAAAACTTGCGTCTTTCTTGTGCTAGGTAGATATAGGACGTCGATGGAATAACAGAAACCTAAGAAGTTTTCATCGCGCTATAGGACGGCAAAGTTGTATCTACAGCATGCGAATAGTCTGAAATCCGGCCTCAAAATACGCTTCGAAAATGTTGGGGTGTGCACTCGAAGATGTAGTCTAAACGTGGAGAGCTCCATTCTTTTTGCGATTGCAGAAAATCAGAAAAAATATTTTTCTTTTTTTATTACTGGAAATGTATGAATTGTATGCGTAAATCGCATTTACAAACTTGTTTTTAAATATTTCCTATTGATTTCTAAACTAATAAATAGCTTATTCTTTCTAGATGCAAGACATTTTTTCGCAAATGCTACAGAATATTTTTAAACAAACCGTGCCGGGAAAGCGTAGTATCCATTTCAGCATCGAGGTATTTTGAAAACTAATGCACATAAATGCATACTTCCAGCGTATGCAAGGTGTATAAAGGAATGAAGAAATGTTTAGTGAAAGTATTATCTGCATTGATTTATTGTTGTAAAAAATATTATTTATTTTTCGCTGCTTGTTTTGATAGATACGCGTGTTGCGCCTTGCCGGTGGCTGATTTGCACGAGGTAGCTCAGGAAATAAAGGGATGACGTCGGGAATAGTTTTGGGAAAGCTGAATTTTGGAAGTGGTCAGACCACTACAAGAGATATGTGGTTTACCCTTAGTGCCGCTTCGAACTCTGTATTTGCAGACTTTAGAAAACTAATTTATATCTTGGTAACCAATGGTCGTAACGATGCATTTTTTAGCTTAATGCTAAAGGAATGTGATAGAAAAGTATGTTTGTTTCTTTGCTCTAATTTGTTAAGACTCCCGATTCCCGTTAAAAATCTATCTACAATTCCGCATTCTGCTCCCGCGTATCGCAGCATAATTTAAGCCATCGGGCATATTTCCCTATTTATCTAGCTGTTTGACGCACTTGCAGGCCAGGCACCGACATCTGTCGCATAAAGTACCCTAAATAAGGCACTTGCTTCAATACCGAGGCGAACGCTGTAACGCATGATCATAGCATAGAAATCCCGCTAAGTGACTTAACAAATCGCTTGCAGATGGAGTTTGCGTTTAGTCCCCAAGTTAAAAGGCGAAGCCGTAGATATCAGATTTCGGCGCCGGTCAGACGAGCGTTATGCACGGGGAAGCCCCGCGCGTTGTTGCACGTTACATTGTGGGCGATGCAATTCAGCACTTCGAACAAGAGATTCTTTATGCACCTGAGTGAGATGCCCAACGATGGAAAAGTTTTACGGGTGATGCAAGAGTTGGAGGGAACGCGTCGTCAAGAGCGTCTCTCAAGAGAGTCCAAATTAAGCTTCCCGATCGCACGGTTGTGCAAGTTAAACTAAGAACAAAGAACAACCCCTTTAGTTCTTAAGGGCGTGTTGTACCCTCGGGCTTGTGTGCAGTTACAAGTGCTTTTCGTCCCTTAAAGTTTTAAGTACCGGTGCGTACATTTCCTCTCTTATATTAGCGGATTTGCGACAGGAACGAATACAAAGCATCAATATACAGGGTGAGCAGTTGTGAGTTATCGTTTGGCTCAACCCTGCTACTTCTCCGAAGGATCTTACCGCCACAATTTCCCGGGCAAGCTGGTCAACCGTCCCTATCTGCTTATCAACCCCTGTCGTATCTAAGCCGTTATCGCAACTATCTTCTGTACGAGAGCATCGTCAGAGCGTTGAATCTCCAGGTCGAGATCTCCCGGCACCATTACTTCAACAACACGGTTGCTTGGAGCCCTAGCGATGAAGTAAGGTATTGTACTAGTATTTATAAACAGTGAATTCCGTATAATACAGTGTCGTGCGAAGCTTCGGAACTCTCAATTTACCGTATATGTTATTTGTGGGCCGTGTGCTAACTGCCCGAGCCCTTATTTACTTTCAAGTATTGCAAGTATAAGTCTTCAGCATAAATTTATGGGAGCCTGGCTCCGGAAATGGTAGTGAGCCATTTGGCGAATTAAATAAGCTTATTCCGGGACCTAGGTGACCATTATTTTCAGCGGATGTGCCGTTCCCTTGGCCTTCAGCCCTTATTGTGTTGTACTTGTTTAATAACCCCAATTTGTAGCATTGGCTACCGGAACCCTTGCCTTCGGGCCTGTAACGAGTATGGTAATAGATTACCCATTTTTAATTTGCGTATTGCTTTTCATTTCGAGTATCTGTGTATTATTGTGACTGACAAGAATTGAGTTTCTTGCTGCGTTGTGTATGTATTCTTTTGTATACAGGGCCTAAGCAACTGGAAAAAGGACACCAAAAAGGTAGGTATAAAAGCCAGTGCCGTGGGAGCACCCCGTGGAGTGCAACGCAACGCTACTGCGATTGGTTTTCGACTTTTGACCGGTCGTCAGTTATCTATCAATCTTAACATCTCCCAAAGGTCGTGACGCCCCCTTAACTTTGTCTTAACAACCCAATATCGAAACCCCGTCGTGGCATCTCGCCCCGAAACGCACCCTAAACTTGTGAACCCCCCTCGCGACTGAGTTCTGGCCGAAGCATTTGGGCTGTGGGGTACGTGCAGGGGCGAGCACTGCTACGAGCATCCCATGGGGTCTTAATAAACAATTTATCGTGTAACAAATTCTAATAAAATCGAAAAGAAGTGTACTTAAATTTTAAAATTGAAAGTTTTATTTTACCCTTCTCGCTGGTTTAAAAATTACAATACTATAAAGTTTTTATTATTTAGAGTATATACAGTCAAAATCTACAAAAACACGGTCCTTGCCGAAAGGAGTGTTATTTTTTCTAGAAATACAGATGAGTGGTGACATGAAAATCCATGCAGTGCTCACACATTGCGAAGCAATTCAAGTCCGCTTTTCTGCAGTCACAATATTTTCCACATTCAGTTGCAGGATATAAAGCGTAAAAGTTGATGCGGGAGAAGAAGCAGTGACCTAGCAATATGTTCCAGTGCTTTCTTCTGTTGTCCATTCTTAGTTACGTATTCTACCTTCCATCGACATTCATTTGATAAACGTTTATTTCGTAGCGACGTTTGAACATGAATATAAACTCTCAGACGATGTTGATGGGAGCGTATGATGTATGTGCTTGTATGTGAGAGTTTCGTAGAAAATATCTTTATCTTATGTGAGGGTTTTGAAACGGAAGTAGCAAGTTACGCTCATCGGTTTGAGTTCTTCCAACCTAGAAAACTCAAAGTCATTGAATTAATAAGATAGTCTCCTGAAGCTGAGAACATTTTTAGTCAAACTAGAATTCCTCGAGAAGAATTGTTTACCAGTGAGAAACATTATTCTTTCTTGTATGGAATGAGTAAATACTCTCTATTTGGCGAGTGATTCTGTACGTATTGTAGATTTTGACTGTATGTACTGTAAATAATTAAAACTGATTGGTACTGTAACTTATTTTGTCATTTTAAACAAGATACAAGGATAAACCAAAAGCTTTGAATTTTAAAATGAAAATGTTTTTTTCGATTTCATTAAAATTAACAAAAATCTGTAAACAGTAGCGCAAACAAACAAAAATATTTTTCCAGCACATTCTTTTAGGATAAATAGAAAATACACCGTTACCACCAAAATTCAGCTTTTCCTTTACTACTCCCGACGACACCCCCTTATTTCCTGAGCTATGTAGTACAAATCTGCAATCAAAACAGACAGCGGAAAATAAATTGTCTTTATTACAACAGTAAATTAATGCAAATAGTTCTTTCACTAAAAATTCCTTCTTTCTTTTCTACACATTTCGTACACTGGAAGTATGTATTTATGTGCATTAGTTTCCAAAATACCTCGATGCTGAAAGTTATTCTGCGCATACCCGGTAGGTTTTGTTTAAACAATTTCTGTAGCATTTGTTAAAAGCAAATTATATCGCAATTACATTATGCTGTTGCTTTGGGATTAACTATGTTCAGAATATTAATAATATAAACATACAGATCTGGTATGTGGACAATAGTTTTTATTTATCTAAGTGTAGTATTGATCATTTATTGAATCAGTTGAATTCTAAATTTTGTAGCATAAAATTTACATATGAAGTGTAAACGAAGAACAACTACCATTTCTGGATACCTTAATAATAAGAAATAAAAATAAGTTAGAATTTGATGTTTATAGAAAAGATAAGATGAGATCTATAAGTGGGTAAAATATCGGAAAGTATTGTTTAAACACCCTGTATATATAAAATGTTTAAATTTCCTTTCCAAGATGTTGAGTTGTCATTTGTAATTATTACAATTTAGATTTGTTCGTAAAGACAATTCAACATATTCGTAGTAAAAAAGGTTGTACCTTTTTCAGAGTGTAACTTTTTCAAACAGGAAATATCAGACGCATACTTTTCAACGTGACCTGCGCTTCTTAATTACAATCGCCCGCATTTTTAACCTGAAACGCTTTTCAGTAAAGAATATTCAAACCCGCCACCCACGGCCAACATTAATTAACTCGGCGCTGTGCTCTCTCCTGTCCACGTAGCGAGACATATCCGTGAAGTTGGATGGCTGTAAAAGGCACTAATGAAGTAATTGGATGCACAGTTTAGTGCCTCGTTAGTGCCTCCTGGTGTGTAACCGTTCACATGGTTTCCAATATTGTAAAGATGTTATTATAATGCCCACAATCAATTATTCACTTTATTTGCCGAGAGTGCATTACTTTGAAAGTTTACGATTTTTTGATGCTCTTTCCTGTATTTACACTATGTCAAAATATTTGAACTTTAGTAAAAGTTGCCGAATAGAGTGGCAACAGCAGTTCAGTTTGAATTTTATATCACGCAATTAGCTGTAAGGTACACCTAAATACTTCGAAAGATTATTTTATATTTGCCTAAACACATTTAAATTTTAACTTTCAAATGATGTAAATTCCTATATGTGATGCTTAATTTGAAAAGTATCGGTCCATTAAGGTTAGGTATTGATATGGAATGGATAGTTCAGTTTGTAAATTAATTGCTGCCTTACTAATGATGGTGGCGGTTTTGAGGTGTAGAATTAATACAAATTTACTGTGTTACGGCTAGCATGTATGCTAGTTTGGTGTGCCAAACGATCCATATTTCCAAAATGTTATTTTTGTTCTCCTGACTGACGTCCAGTATCAAATTTGGCTAGAAATGTATATTTAAGTGTTTTGGTAAAAGAGCTTCTGAACCCTTGTTAACTAAGTGAGATTAAGGATTTAATTTATATGATTATTTTGATTATTCGGATTTTAATTTATTATCACATATAATCTGATACATTTTTTTTGAATGCGTGGTACGGCTATCACGGAAAAAAGTTGGTCCCGGCGGTCATACAACATCATGACAGTCGTTAGTGGGGTTGGAAGTCCTCATAACTGCACAGCGACGCCTATAATTGGCCTAACGGCTGTTGGCTGAGTGCGAATTAAATAAATAAATAAATAAATAAATAAATAAATAAATAACGTCGTATTAATTTGTTGGAATGCACGAAAAATAATTTCCGGATATGAATTAATGCTCGAATGCAGATTTGGTAAGAAAATCGTAACGACACGAACTCTAAAAAGAAGTAACGTCTACCTACAAAAAATTTCCAAGATATTTTTTTTGTTACGGTTCGTGATCTAATTTTTCTATTGGTCATTAATGAGTGTTGTACGATTTTCACTAAAATCAGTAGCAGTACGATAGCAAGACTTTCAAAATATGTTACATATTTTATGGGGACCCTGAAATATTGGGACACATTTGTTAGATATAACAATTCAGAACATTTACGTACAGGACACAGCGGTCATCTAAATGCATTTTTATTATTTTTAATCGGGGAGCTTTCCATGCTAAGAAAAGCAATACCGAATACTCTTACAAGGTAGTTCCTATCAACTGCACCGAAATTACTATTAGAAATGAAACAGTTAACATAACAATGAAGTTAATAACAAATTCTTCCGTTGATCGTTTATACAGTGTGTCCCAGGATTGATGTTACAAGAAGTGAGATGGACTATTTTTTTTTTGAATTTTATAGTAAGATTGTGGGATTAGGTCCTGCTTGGTCTGAAGAGAATTTTAAAAATATTCTCAGTTTTTGAAAAAACAAGTAGTCCCTGACAGTGAAGCAAAAACTATTTTCTTTTCAGGTAAACTACCCTTTTTGTTAATGATACGGAAAAATTTTACCAAGAAAAGTTGTTCAGAATGATAAATTATGACCCTATACAAAATTTCAGGTCTACCTCCTTAGATTATACTGTTATTTTTTGATTAAACAAAATAAATTGTATTTTCTTTTCAGGTAAACTACCCTTTTTGTTTATAATACGGCAAAGTTTTACTAAAAAAATTTGTTCAGAATGGAAAATTATGGCCCTATACAAAATTTCAGGAACTTCTACCTACTTAGATCAAACCGTCATTTTTAATAAATACAATTTTAACGGTTTACCAAGTTTTCTAGATTCTATCGTAGATAAAATATTGTATGATACAATCATACGATACGATCACGTTACTACTGACGACGTAAACTAATGAAAACATGTTATTAAACAGTTTTACAAACAAAACTGCCAACTAAAGGTCAATTTTACACACTGTCGTAGATAGGGTGACCACTTTTCAATTAATACAAACCCTGAGATTCTTCGTAAGTAAAAAAATCTGGTGTGATAATGCACCCAACTTTCTTTTACAGTGATCTCATAATTAATTAGCCAAAACTTTGATTTTTTATTTTTAAACCTTTATCAAAAATTTTCAAAAATTACAAATTCTACAGAAACCGTAAAAAGTAGAGCGTTAGTTCAAGAGACAAATTTTCTCTGCAATTTTAAGGTGAATTCAAAAATGTAATAATATACCGCATGTTCTAATTAAAATAGCAGTTAATACAAAGAAATAGGAAAAAAACAAAAGAACCCCATTTTAGAGGTATTCAACTGGAGAATCTTACATCAATACACGTTAAAAATGTAACGTTTAAAGAAAACCGAAAAAAACTGAAAAATCAGAAGAGTAAACACTATACTTCCGGTTATGCAATTTTCTTCAAAAGCTTGCTGTCGCATCTAGATAGTACATATATTTATATATGAAGTTTCAACGCCACACTTCTTTTCGTTTTTGAAATATTATGTTCACACACAGGACAGACAGACAGACAGACAGATAGACTGACAGACAGACCAATGAAGAAAAACATGTGTTTTGGGTTCAGGGGACTGCAAAACATTTTTTGAAAACTCAATTTCGAATTGTTGGGGTGAATCCAATACCTCCTTTATTGTAAAAGGAAGTAAAAAAGGTTTTCTTCAATGAGAAATACGTAAAATAATCAAATACAGTTAATTTTGATTGGTCGTTTCTGACACACTTCGTTTGTTATATTGTTGAATAATGAATTTTATATTCTTTCCAATTTTCAGTAAAATGACAAAAACCTTTTTAACCTCTTTCCTTATGAGAGTGTATCTGGAAAACGAAGCGTTTGCTGACACATGTTTATCGGAATTTTGTACTTGTTCTTATTCGTTTAAAATAATTTGATGGTGATTTTCTGTTTCACGCGTACACCGAGTGGAAACCGTGGGGGATGAACACTACTAATATCAGTATACCTTTGACTATAACATTTTAGGCATATTATTTTATTCGCAACCATATATGTAATGTTAACATTCCTGACCTCATTTGAGTGGGAGAAGTCGTACATTTCAGCCCGCTACTTCCCGCTCAAGTGCGGGAAGTGAGTGCGGGAAGTACATTCCCAACCGTTTTGTAGGTAGGGACACTGGGAATCTCGTCGATCCATTCATGCGCGTCACAATCTGTCGTATCATAATACAGTGTGGTCCATTAAGTGTGCAACAAATGGGAATTTTTTTTATTAGTTGTACAATCGAAATTTAAATATTGCCAAAAGTTAGTGCATGTTTGATAACCATATCAGATGCCCTTAGAATGGCTTCAAGTCAAACAATATACAGGGCAGGACAAAAAATATGAAATTCGTTCAAGAACAAAGTTACCTTATTTAAAAAAAATATAGCAAAATTTTATTGAGAAAAGTTGTTTAGAATTAAAAGTTATGCTCAAATACAAAGTCACGGCCTCCTATTCGAATTTTGATTCTTTTTTGGAAAATTTTGTATTACCCCCCGTATGATACATATTTTTATTATTTTGATTTTATATGTATTTAAAGTAACCACAACCACATCCCTTTTAAATAACTTTTAGCAACTTGAAGGGTATTTGTAAAATTTACTTGGATTTATATTTTTTTAGGTAAGCGTCCACTTCATGTTTGTTGCAACGATATTTAACAGAACTTTAGAATTTCGCAAATATTCTTTTTAACAAGGCAAATGCTTTACTAATACTAATTTACATATAAAAAGCTCTTAATAAAATCAGAATAATAAAAAATATGTATCATACGGGGATAATAAAAAATTTTACAAAAAAATAATCAAAATTCGAATAGGAGGCCGTGACTTTGTATTTGAGCATAACTTTTGATTCTAAACAACTTTTCTCAATAAAATTTTGCTATATTTTTTGAAATAAGGGAACTTTATTCTTGAACGAATTACATATTTTTTGTCCTGCCCTGTATATTGTTTGACTTGAAGCCATTCTAAGGGCATCTGATATGGTTATCGAACATGCACTAACTTTTGGCGGTATTTAAATTTCGGTTTTACCACTAATAAAAAAATGTCCCATTTGTTGCACACTTAATGGACCACACTGTATAATAATTTTTCCAATTATTGTTTAGAATAAAGTGGTTGCGAATAAAATAGTATACAAACCCCGACAGGAAGTTTCCTTAGTCTCTATAACATTTTAGGCATATTATTTTACCTAAATGTCATAGTGGTTTTTGTCCTTGCAATACTTGGAATGACACACAAGGGTCGAAGCAAGGGCAGGGTAACTGGTGGAATTCATTTATAGCTTGAGCCGTGTACAGCTAAGTCGGATAAACTGAAAAACAAAGTTAGTGTGTGTTATTTAATTACCACTTAAATAATTTAAAATAATACAGTCTTAAAGGTATACCGATAAAATTAATAGTATTCACTCTTTAATGGTTCCACTCGGTATAACAAAGCTGCATATAAACGTAGCCAATTTTGAATGGAATTTATTTAGAAAACTCTATTATAATTTAAGCCATAATTCACTGCTTGATCTCACTTGATACCGTAGATCAGTAGATAAGTTTTTGCTTAAAAATTTTATTCATTTTTTAATAAATGGTACAAGAGTTTATTCACAAACTACACTAGAAAAAGTAACATATTTACCTTTAGTAAACCCCAAGTTACGACTGCTAAACTGCGAGAAGGGTTACAGATATCCGGATGACCACTTGCATAAATATAACACTTTGAAATAACCCAAACTTAATTTTTTGCATTTTGTTTATGATTTCTGCATAAGCTAAAGAATACAAAAATCTGTACAGGGGTTTACACGGAACTTCCTTCGCGCAAATTGGATCAATTTCCAAATACAAAAATGTAGTCAGCTGGGATTCGAACTCCGCCGCCCAGACGAATATTTCGAGTCCAGTTTCTAGTTCTTAGGTTGGGTCCGCCGCTTGTCCTTGAAATTGACGAGTTTTTGCTGCGTTATAAAGACACTATACTATTCTGCCCAATTTATGATGTTCACCCCCGATTTACCCTGTATCTTTTAGGTGTAATTTTCGCCAATGATAAAGCCTGAGCCTGAGCTATGTGCAAATGATTACTCTTATCTATTTCTCAGTTAAACTAAACATTTTTTTATTTAAAAGCATTCATCCTGTATACATTTCTCCGAAATTTTCTCGGTTTCATTCCATGCAGACATAATATCCATGCAAAATATCGTTTTGCTCCAACAAATAGTTTTTGAGTTATACGGCCCACAGACAGAGAGACAGCAAACATACGGAATTAAAAACCTGTTTTTCGTCATTCAAGGAGATAAAAGTGTTGATGAAAAATAACAAAAATTCAAAGTATTACTAAAAGAAGTTACTAAAATAATAGAGATATACAGTCTAAAAGAGAAGGAGCTAGTATAACACATCAAGAACAAAAGAGGATAGCAAATAATGAATGAACGTAGAAGAAATAAAAGAGAGAATAGGTAAAATAGAAAATACTTTTTTTGTATTCGCTCCCCAAACTGGTTACTTTGGAAACTGTCTAGGATCCTCAAAATGGCCATTTAGAGGTCTTGTACTTAAAGTCGTCATGGCAACATTTTAGCGGACTCAAACATTAGTTGCCATGACGACTTTAAGTACAAGGCCTCTAAATGGCCATTTTGAGGATCCTAGACAGTTTCCAAAGTAACCAGTTTGGGGAGCGAAAAATACATTTTCGCGCGGCCTCCTAATATAATGCCGCATTAATAGTAATTGAAACTTCATATTATAATGTTTGGAGAGCTAATACAAAAAAACGTTGTATGCAACACGTCCTCAAATGGCTTTAGAGGACTCATCTTCATATTACGGGCTCGGCTGCGCTTCGCTCCGCCTCGTCCGGAAACATTACGACTCGTCCCCTAAAGCCTTGCTTTGAGGACTAGTTACATAAAGTACTATTAAGCGATACCTGTTTTAAGAAAATATCAAACTTTTATAGATAACATTGATATGAATCAGGCAGATGCAATTAGCGCAATAGATAGTTAAATACGCAGAGGCCTTCCCACGCTAAAAATTCGCATCTGTCTGATGCCCGAACTCGATTCCCGCGCCCAAGTTATCGGAAAAACATCATAAACTTTATAGAAGGAACTCGTAGGAATTCTGCAGAATGGCAAGTAGCTGCCAAAGCTAATAAATTATGAAGCCCGGTACAAAGAAGCGACGTCCGAGCTGAATGACAAGCAGCCGCCACATTTGCAATGCGACCCGGACAAAACGGCGCCTTTGCTAAGGCGCGTTCAAAATTAAACTTAATGAAACAATTAGCAAACGACTGCATATAGAGCACAATTAAATAAGGGAGTTAGATAACAACAAAAATCACGGAATTATTTTTCTCTTTTATCTTTGGAAGCACGCAAACCCGGCAAAGAATCCACGCGCCCAGCCAAGGCCATGAGTAAGGTACTATATTTATACGAGCAAGCTTATCCGCCATTTTGAGTTACTAAAAGTGGTGGCAAATTCAAATTCTAGTTACTTTCCAAATAGCATACGGTAAGTCGGAAAAACAACGATCATGTCATTTAATGTAATCCGTCTTGAAAAAGATTGGTTTTTAAACAAATAAAAAGAAAGCAGAAAAAATTTAAACGAAAACACTGTTAACTAACACGCGCGTGGTTCAAATTAGAGAACTTTAATAGTACCTTAGTTCAAACAACAGTAACGAGTGACAGAACTCAATAGAACTGAGAGATACAGTTGACAGCACAGAACAACACCTACACACTGTATAGAATTAAATAACCACACTTGGATGAAGACTGTAATTATAATTAGCATCGTAATGGAATGCACCAAGATTTAAATCAGCATGCATTGTTCGTCTGGATCGAGCAGTAGGTACTCCAACGGTTTCTAGTCTTGCTTGGCTGACAGACGACAGAACGCATGGTTACCGGTCAGCGCAGCCAACGGCTTGGCGCTAAAATCCCTGTGATACAAAATCTAGTGGGATAAGCTTGCCTGGTTAATAAAGCACTCTAGCCATGAGCAGCGCGTTCGCTTATGTAATTTTAAAAGTAGCTAAAAATTAAGGGCCGCAGAAGTAGACATCAAACTTAGCCATATCGCGTATCAAAAGATGCCTAAATTAACAGCGAACAAGATGCTGGCACCTGTTTGATCCACGCACATGGGGCTTTCGAGCGCGGCCTAATTTAGCCCGGGGCCACTTCTGATATAAAGGCAGATAAAGGCTCGCGCGGGCAACTAGAAACGCAATTAGGGCGAGTCGCATATCAAAAAAATGCATCTTTTCGAGAGAAAGCGATTGCGGGAATAATTGAAACGCTAATCAAATGCGCCACAGAGGCCAGAATCTCCGCGCAACGAGGATGACGTAAGAAGTCCGCACCAATCTTGCTCCTTCACCGGCACTTACGTTAGTCGTCTCGTTGCGGCAGTTGTAAGGATTTTCTTTTATTTACAAGTTGCAGACTTTGCTCAACCGGCTGTTTGGGCTGTCCACACCGACCACCCCGGAGTCAGCGCTTCAACAGAGGGCTCGCCAGTACCGCCTGCCACCCTCACCCCCTGGGCTTCGATACCTCGAGGGTCTGTCGCCGCCCCTGCACGCCCGACCACGCCAACACACCGGGTGCTTGGTTGGCGTACTACTCCGTGACTCCGGACAGTGCACTCCGCCAGGCACCTCCTCCCAGTAGCCGAAGTACCTGCCGCCCCCGCCGATTAGAGTTGGAGCTACAGCTCCACCTGGACCCGTTCGAGAAGGACGAGTTCGACAAGCTGTGGAACGTCGCCCTCAAGACCGCGGAGGCCCACATCCGCCTTTTCCTAAAGGAGATCAAGCTACCCCCTTGCCGCCCCTCAGTGGCCGACCCTCGCTCCGCCCGACGGGACCCCCGGCTTAACGCTCAGCTGTGCCAACGTTCGCCAGCCTCCCTGCGTACGCAGCCCACCTATATACCGGCCAGTCGCCGCAGCCGCACCGAGAGCCGCCACGAGCCCCCGCACCGCCCCGAACAGCATCGCCGTCCAGCGCAGGCCCACCAACCCAGGGGACCTCCCCCCCCCACCACGCAGCACCGCCGGACTCTGGCCGTAATGAAGTGTCGTGCCCCGATTAGACGTTGACTTTAGTATTCTTCCCTCCCCACACGCGAGTGTGTAAGGACCACGCCTTAGTTAAGTTAATTGTAAATTATTTGTAGAATATGATTTTTTTTATTAATAAGTACTGATTATTGACCACCATATCTCAGATACAAGTGTGGAGCTTTTCTTACGTCCCGATTAGCCCCCAGCTGCCGACTGAGCTAGCAGGAAGGTGGCGCTAACCCGCCATTGCTTAACCTAAGACCCGCTCTCGCGCCATTGCGCAGAGGACGAGGCGTGTTAACGTTACTACTTTACCGAGAAAAAACAGAGGAATTCTAAAATTTAAAAAATGTACGTTAGCGATAAAGAGGGAAATTTAATTGGCAATGAAACGAAGTTTTGAAGTGCATCAACTTTTCATACTTAGTAGGATAGTCATTAAATTAAATAGAATCTACAAAATCAAATATTCAAGATTAATTAATAAAATTCTGATCAACGTTGTCAATATAGATTATAGAAGTGGAACCTCTCGTTCTTAATACTACAAGATCGGACCGTGTGATTTATACATTCATCTGTTATTTTATCGAAATGCAATTTTAATGAACGTATACATATAGTCATACATCGCGGCCGGTGTACCCAGAAAAATCTTACTGCAAGTACTTGTAGTTAAATAGTATATTACACTATTAGGTTGGTAAGTGCATTATAACAGAATCGAGAAAAGTTTGAAAAATCGAGACGAAGTCGAGATTTTTCAATTTTCGAGATTCCGTTAGGCACTTAACAACCGTGTAGGGTATAACGTTTTTCGCACAATCGCATATAACACCAAATAAAATAACAGTTGTTTCCGATTTAATTATCTTGATTTTTATGACATGTACATAAGTATATTATCCAGAGTGTTTTGAATGTATTTCGTTAGAAACGTTTTGTTGTTAGAAACCGAATAAACAATTTGAAGTTTCAATATTAATTTTTCACAATGGCTAATGAAGAAGATTTTCAAATAAATACAGACATTGAGGAAGCTTATCAAAGGGGTTGCGAATCTTTGGTTCCTAAAGTATAAAAAAAAAGGTATGAAAACGTTTATGATATGTTCAAGAAATGGTTGGGCGAGAAGAAAGTGGAGATATCTGAAAAAACTTTGCTAGCTTATTTTGTTGAAAGAAGCTCAAGATTGAAGTCTCCAGGAAGTTTATGGGCAGAATACTCAATGCTTAAAACTACCATTAACTTAAATAACGGTATTGATATATCACAATTTAAGAAGCTGTTGGCAGTTTTAAAAAAGAAAAATATTGGACATCATCCTAAAAAATCCAAGGTATTTACTAGAGAGGAGATGAACAAATTTCTGATGGAAGCCCCCAATGAAACTTACATTATGATGAAAGCAGTAATGATAATGGGAATCGCAGGAGCCCTTAGGCGTGACGAACTTGTGAAGATGACAGTTGATGACATTTCGGATCAAGGTTCAGTTATTATTGTTAATGTACCTGATACCAAAACACATATTAGTCGAACTTTCACGATTATTGATAAACTTAATGAAAAAGTTCCTTTTTTGACGATTGTACGAAAATATATACAGTTAAGGCCTAAGGAAGCAAACTCTCGTCGATTTTTCTACTCAGTTCGTCAAGGAAAATGTGTAAATCAACTCGTGGGTATAAATACAATGGGGCAAATCCCTCAAAAAATCGCAGCATATTTAAAACTACAAGATCCGCAATACTATACTGGACACGCTTTCAGAAGGACGCCGGCAACTTTGTTAGCAAATACTGGGGTTGACGTTATGGCACTTAAACGTCATGCCGGTTGGAGGTTTTATTGATAATCTTAATATATTTTTTTAATACCTAACAGAAGATCCATTTATAGGTCGTCTAATGTCGCTGAGAGCTACGTAGCCGATTCTCTAACAACTAAAATGGACTTTGCTGACAAGATTTTACATACCAAAAGCGGCGATACCAGTAACGTTCAGTCGATTCCAGTGTTCGAAGACAAGACTACTGCAATTTATTCGAATAGTAACATATCTAACTCAATAAGTAATACAGAAACTTCTATTACTTTAAAAACATTAGATGACGGCGCGGGAAGAAATATTACTTTTAATAATTGTACAAATTGTAATTTTCATTTTTACAAATAAACTAGACATCTGTTGGTGAAAACTATTACTATTACTTACCGCATTAGAGCTGTTATAAACTCGAAGAGAACTGTGTTTCTATGGAGACTAGCCACAGTATTCTTATATTCAACTTACAAGATGTGTCAACAATGACAGTAAGTAAGTATTTCAGAACGATTGTGCGAAAACAAGTATTCCTAACTAGCGCTGTTATAATTAAATTTTTAAACAACTTATTCTATTTGTTTGCGAAGTAAATCAAGCGCCATATGAAAGAGAGTGATCTAAAGAATTTGATAAAAACAGGTTTCCACCTCTCAGTCGTAACCTCCTGAAAGCCAGGTGTAAAAACGTTTTGTTTCTTAATTATCATCGCTCATCGTGCATCGAAGATTGTTTTACATCAAATTGAAGCAAATTTTTTTCTACATGATGGTATATGGCTGCCTGTGTAAAATCTGCCGCGACTGGTGGTTGCCAGCAATGGAATGACCGGGTCTCACTTGGAAATAGGCATTATGCTGAGTTTTGGAAATTTGGGGTTATTCTAATTTTGGGTAAGAGATTTTACTTATATATAGTTTGTGTTTTTAGAAATTGCCGAATTCCGTCTTATACGTCTGCTTCAAAACTGCAATATTTTTGTGCATGATACATGATAACCGTAACTTTGTACCATTGTCAGCTGAATGCCGCCGTATTTAAAGTCTTCTTTACAACGAAACAGTAACATTAAGAAGAACATTTCGAAAGATTCTTTGCTGAATTCTAGTACTGCTGCACCAGTGTCGCACAGAAAACACATATTCATGTTAGAAAAACAACAATTTAACTGACAACATTTTGGAAAATGTTTATGTCGAGTTTCCTCGACGCGCCATGCACACTATTGACGCACGGGAATTTTCCCCGAAACCAGTCGCACCTGCCATGCTGCGTCCTTGCCTATTGCACGGAGCAGAGCGGGCGTTTCTTCTCCATCGCTCCCGCTCGTGCAGGTAAGAGCGGATTATTCAAATGTTGGCAACCATTAGTCGAGGCAGCTTTTAGGCAGGCAAACATATTCTATCAGAGAAAAATATTAGTTTCAATTTGATGTGAAACAATTCTTTATATCACTCGCAAATGGTATCCTTTTTTATGGGAAACATTGGCTTATTGTGAATGTGTAAAATTTCTACACCACACTGTATAATGAAAACGATAGGTCCTAAAAGCGATTCTTATGGAGCACCCATATTGATTAGAATTAATATCTGAGTTATTCTTTTGTGTGAATCATACATATGAAGCGTAAAGGTAATATGTGTTACATATTCTATAGGAGGTTACCGAATAAAATTGGCAACTGTATACATAAGAGAAGTACTATTTTATGTACGACAAAATTTAAAAATATCACGTTCCGTATTACGAAGCTCAGCCCTCGCTCAGTTTCATTTCGGAGAGATAATATAATGCGCGTTACTGGAAGAAAAGACAAATAATTGCCCTAATTAAATATTTCCTAAAGACAAAGCGGAAGTGGAAGGCGTATCGGGAGATTCGTGCAGCCGATAGATCATGGGCCGCAGGTGCGGGCCGCAGGCATTTACATAATAATACCACCCGCTATTCTCCATGTTAATTGCGATCACTATTTGCAATTAAAAATAACCACTTACTCCTTCTAATTAGTACATTGATTTACCGAGGCGCTGCCAAGATTTGTAGCGCTTTTTACTGCTACGCTGTTAACCATTTTTCACGCGCTGGTGCTTTTGCACTTCAATAAGGAATTGCACACATTCGGCGATTTTCGCAATGATTACTGAAGGAATTTGCAGTTACTATTAGCATACGAAACTGTTTATTAAAGTTCTGGAAATATACTGTTGCGAAAAAGGGTGTCCCAAGATTCGGATCTTAAATTTAACAGTGTAGTTTGGCAAGCCCAGGTGCAACGTTACATACATTGATTACAAAACTAATTATAACCGTTAACTTAAAAGCTAGTCTGTATATTATTATTGTTTATTTCTTCCAGCTTCACTCCAAGTTATTTGCGTTAAACTTTATGTACCGGGATACTAGCAAACAGTCGTTTCTCCGTTCTCACGTGTCATACACAGTTTCTAATTAAATACTAGTTGTATGTTGATACCCAAGGGCGTTCCTAGATGAGGGTTAATTTACCTCCGGATTTTCCGACTTAGTTTAATTGAATCAAGAATAATCCTTTTAAATTTGTTTACGTTGCGGGTAGGTACATTCGGTTACGGAAAGCTATAGCAGCAATTGCTAGTAAACATATAAAACGAAGTAAAAATTACTTCAGTAAATTAACAAATGACCCAATGCAATATATTTATGTCTACATTGCTTAATCCCATTGTGTACACAAAATCTTGTAAAATTTGCATTTTGCGAAATATTGTTTACATTTTTGGATAACATTTTAATTAACACGTTGTTGTCTTATGTGTCCTAAAGTTAGCTTACACGATTTTCAAATAAGTATGCGTAACAAATGTGTAAATATATAAAGTTTCAAAGAGGAATTAAATATGCATGTTGCAATATATCTATAAAGCAAACAATTGCGATGTAATTCTTATTTATTTGACAAATGGTTGACCCATTTAAATGGTTACCTCTTATTATTGTCTATTCGTGAATGAACAAAACATTATGTACATTTTTATAATAAAACTAATTGCAATACGTTTAAGTAATACTATGTAGGTAGTAATTTACATAATTTTTATAAATTCTGTGCATATGCATTTTAAATTTTCGTTATTGACAGCAACCTAGGTTTAAAAAACAAAGTAAACTAATGCGATTCATATTGATGTTCCTGTATAAATTAACGTCCATGTTTGAAATAGTAAAAATTGTTACATGTAGTGTTTATTGATGTTCATATATTTTATTAACTACCACTGCATGTCAACAATTAACTGAGTAGCTTAACTGCAACTGTATTTGGAAATATTTCATCACTTAGCCTGGGATTTAAAGTGTGTTGGCAGCGCGCGGAAGTAATTAAGGGAAGCAAAAATCCCTAAAATTAAAGTAGACACAATGACATATTTATATCTACTAATTAGTATGTTAAAATCTGTACATTTCAATTATTCATCCGTTTAGGAACTACAGCTATTATAATCAAACTAACCCAATTAAATGGAACTAAAATCAGTAAAATTTTACAATAACTGGTGATTGTGTACTGATTACAAATTATGATGAATTGAAGCAAAACTATAAGTAAGCTTCATAAACATTTCGGCGAAACATCGGGTGATGTGTTTCAGCGAGGAATGCGGATTGAGTTTACTGTGATAGCACGTACGCACAGGAAGCGGTAAAAACCTGTTACTGTGTAATCGGGATTTTAGGACAACATCGGACTGCACTTACCACAGGTCAGCTTGCGTTGGGAGGCAACCGTAGTAAAGCCCCCGATCGTCTGCGGCCACCTAGCGAGAAGGGGTGGTCCACAGTACTCGTAAAGTCAGGTCTTGTTTCAGGATAGTAAAAAGGGCGAATGGCAGGCGCCACCATGAAAAAATCATACATTAGTTCTGTAAGTCCACTCCTTTCATGGCCGAAACGGATTGGATCTGGTGCAGAAATACTTACGTGTTTGCCAACTAAAGGCTTAATTGCTTCAGCCATTAAAATGCAATCTCTTTACAATTATACACTCAAAGGCTAAACACAACTTTTAAATTCAAGGAGCTTGAAAGACACGGCCTCTTACTGCTTAGTTGATTGACAATTGTATACAAAGAAGCCCAGAAGATTGCAAATAACGTTTGTTAAACTATTAAATGACTGGCAGTGCCAAGCAGATAATCTACAATGTAACTACAATTACGCACACAAAAAAATACAAGATTCACAACTAAAGTAAACAATCCGGCAAAAGTATATCAAATAACAAGGGGAGAGGGGGCTATAAACAATGGAAGCACAGCTCGTCTTAAAATAGCAAGTCTCGAGTGTACAAATAAAAACATCAACTCTCGAGTGTACTACCTCGAAATGATTTTGCATAAAATAAAACATCACAGTAAACATGGACAAACAACATTAAGTACATAGACAAACTTTAAAAGGCGATTTCCTTCATGAATTCTAAAAAGAAAAGTTCCTAAAACATGAACTGCTCCGTTTTCGAGATACAGGGTGTTTTCCATAAAACAAGGTGTGGCTTGAAAAATAATTATTGAAGTAATTTGTTTTCTTAAACGTCACTATGTTTATAAAGGTAATCATTTTTAGTTCTTAAAAACGCATTTTTGGTGATTTTTTCCTTTCAAAATGTTTCAGCTTAGCAATATTGAAATGGCTGACATGCATTTCGTATATAATTTTTTAAAACTTTAACTTCCTCTATCTTGAAAAGGTAGCCGTTGCGGACCCATGTTTATATAAACTTTTTGTCTTAGAATTAATCAAGGAATCGCCCTTTAAGTTTGTCTATGTAATTAATTAACACCCTGTATATCCTATATCTATACTGAAATATATGGCAGCAAACTGGGCACCGCAGAGTTCAAAAGAAACAGCATGCAATGACGTTGAGCAATGTTAGTTGCTAATTCACTAAACGTTTTTTAGTTTACACACAACACTGGGTTATTTGTATTCCACTAAACACCTGATTATCTAAGTTGCAGCTGAGTACCTGAATTGAAAAAGGTTGTCCGCAATAGGAGATAATCTACAAAGGGATGGTGACACCCCAGATGCCGCATTAGGCGTTGGGGCAGAAGGTGCAGTTGGGTATGTTAATAGCTTCAAACACGACGTCGGTTAGCCCACTGTACCAAGTGGGAAAAACACATATCTGCTTTCTTTTCATTGACGGGAAAGGTTGGTAAAGTTTAAAATCGGCTTCAACGGTAAACGACTGGCGAACTGCAAGCTGACATACGACAAGATAAAACGCATTTTCCCACAGTAGTCTCTATAAATCACCACAATGACAAAGCGGAACGGTCATTCCCAATTTCGTTAGTAACTGGCATACATTTCCGAATCCGAAGTTGTTCTCAGTATCGCAACTATTTCGTCTACCCAAACAAGATTAACTTAGGAGCCAAGTTAACTCACGGCACAACAGACTTGAAGCCGCTCCGGGTATTTGTTGCATTCGGACCCGGGTTAGCAGCTCACACTTAAATTATTTAAGTAGCTCATTACACCGCCGATTCGGGACTGCGATCGGAAATCTCACTTTAACGACCACGGGCGCCTTTTCGCACCCACAGCATCAAAGTTTTAAATGCCTAACGGCTCCTACAATCGTGTGCAACCCGGCAGGTTCCAAGAAACATGTCTGATCAGGACACAGTAAAAATTAGCACGGGGAATTTTTACAATCGGTAACATGTCGCCAAGAGCCCATTAA
This sequence comes from Agriotes lineatus, assembly GCA_940337035.1. Taxonomy (NCBI): domain Eukaryota; kingdom Metazoa; phylum Arthropoda; class Insecta; order Coleoptera; family Elateridae; genus Agriotes; species Agriotes lineatus. Next base: position 73,454 of record CALNHX010002453.1, read on the forward strand.
AGTGCGATAAAACGTAACACAATTTGACGACAATTGGCTAGAACAAGAAAGTACCCTGTGTCTACATTTAGATTCATAAAGCAGTGAGCAACTCGGGAATTTATTGGAAAGCGTACAGACCCGGGCTGGCTTAAAATGTTCGGGAAAAAATAAGCTGGGTATGGACAGAAAAAAAAAATCTAACATCTTGCACCTTCATGTGAATCAAGGACGCTTTCTTATACAATCCAGCTAAAGAAGCTGCAAGCGAAAAGAATAGACAGTGGCACACAACTGAAGGTCGATAAAAGTAGTTTAATTACTCTTCTGCAGGTTGAAATAACTTGAAGGTAACAAGGAATAGTCCATCTGACGGTAACCAAAAAAAAGGTCTGAAATAAATCCAGTTTTACCTCAAGAGATAGGGGTTCCTCTTTCTCTCCGTTGGTCTGCTGTAGTAGTAGTAGCAGTATTCTTTATTCATCATAGTATACACCGTGGTGCTTAGATATGTCACAATGTACCTTAAAATTTTAAAAATACAATGCATATACACAAATGAAACAGTTATATACAGAAAAATACAGTAACAACAAAATACTATAGTCAATAAAATACGGTAGTTTTAATTTTTATCAAATCTGAAATCTAAAAGTTTATAATAGTAGACATTGGCCAGAAGATGTTTTTTAAGCTTAGCTTTAAGTATTATGTTGTGGCATTTTTGAGAGTAGGAAGCGAATTCAACATTCCTATTCCGAAGTTATTTTGTTTAGTGGATGTTAATTTCTGCTTCAGAACTTGTATATCGCCTCGATTGCGGGTGTCGCAACCATGGACATCGCCGTTTTTTGTATAATCAACAGCCTGCTGCTTGCACTTCTCCAACACTGCTTATAACTCCGTCTTTTGCCCCAGTCCTAGGGCTCCGCACTGCTCAGCAAAATGTCGCTTTCTCCTTCCCACTTCCAGGGCTATGCTAATCTCGTAAGAGCTCCAAAAAGTGCCACAGGAACACCAGCTACCATTCGACGTACTATTCAACACTTTTTAAAACTTTCACTTGCGAGGGTTTTGAGTTAAGGCCTTTTTGATTTTTTCTTTGAAATCTGCTATAGAAAAAAATTAATTTTATACACGACGATACAATTTCATTATCGATTATCCAAAAATAATTCACTCGAGATTTCATCGTTCATGAATTAACACTTTCAGCGTGTTAATAAGATTTGTATCGTCTTGCATGAAAAATCATTTTAAAATCACCTACGTTTGCTCAACCCGTTTGGTGATTAGACGGCTTTAACGCCGAACTCTCGCTCATTTACAGTTCCCATTACCTCTGTACGTGCCACTGATGGCTGCGTCGACAATCTACGACGCGAGGACAGTACCACCAATAAATATTTCTTCTTATCTATAGTACAAGTTATTGTTGTATACATTTAATACTAGTATTTAAACAAAACATTGTCGATCCAGTATTTTAACGATATAGGAGTTGTTTATAGATTCTTAAAAACAAACTCAAGTAACAGGAGTCTCAGTGATTATCATAACAGGTTTGCAAAACACGACGATGTAGTAATATAAGATGATAGTTATATTAAGAACTAGAAATTACGATAATTTGATCTGGAGTAATTAAATCGAGAAAATTGGGCAAATAATATTTATTCCAAATTCAAGTATGCAAAATTAACTCAGGATATTATGTCAACTAAACGTATATACAAAGAAATAAAAAGATGCAATTTTATTGGAGAAACTGCACGCTTCTGCAGTTCTTAGGAGATTCGACGAGTGGTCACGAAGCTAGCGCAGACCGCACTCGAATGTCATCATCTGCAGACTGAAATCAAAGTAAGTTAATGGCGGCTGAATTATTACTTTAAACTGATCGTATTGTGGATGTTTGGATGTGCGGAGTACGGAGCGAACGTCTTTGCACTAATCTGGATTACAGGTACTATTTCGGTGCTTTCTGCGTGCCCATAAGACGATTTCTTGGCCCGTAGCTCGGGCTCGCTGAATGCTGCAGAATCTGGACGACTCCGGTGCATTCTTCGGTCGGGGCGGTTAAAACTCAAAGCCAAACTGCAAGCTCTAAAGAGGTCAGTTGGATACGGGTTTATTGGGCTTGTATTCGGCGAATAATTTGAATTTGCGGCTGGTTTTACAGCCGGAGACACTTGACGATTTGTTGGGCTTTGTTATGATAGCTATCATAATTCTCAATATCTTCAAATATCGCAACACTACGAGAGTATATTTGAGGGCCCACCACCTAGATTTAGTGAAGACGGTGTGTAGTTCTTTAAATGATGTAGTTACCAAATACCATGAGTGCCAACAAGTTTAACTTGCAACAAATATATTCAGATAGGTCGAGAACTTATAAACTCAAATAATCGCTGCAGGCAATAGCACAATATCTGAAATACAGAAGGGGCAGTAACGAAATTAAACGCTGCATAAAATAGTCACTACAATTGTTCTTAAAGTCGTTTCTTACGCGAAAGGTGTACCCTCAAATAGAAATATCATACCAGTAACTAACACAATTAAATACTACGAACAGCTTTAATTTCTCTAGATTAATACAAATAGAGCTTGTAGTACGAATATCACTAACCCAGTGTTCATTAGTTCGTGAGTTACTTATCTGAGAGTTCCGGTTTCTGTAGTGGTTGAACGGAATAGCCTACAAACGGGCTCTTACAGCTATGCTGCCGCAGGTTGAACGTGCTGGCGGAGGTCACTAGCAGATCATCAGGCGATGTGACCCAAAATCAAATTATGCTCCCAGAAGCTGAAAGGAATGTACGCCTTCTCAAAGTAGGCGGAATAGACGGAGTCCCAAAACTCCCGGGTAAAGGAAAACTAAGAATGATGGACGAAATGAGCTACCATGTACAACGCTATCACCAAAAATGAAGTAACCCACTCACCCTGAATTCAGGCTTTCCTAGGGAACTACCATTAAATGCTCCTTGCCAATTCGAGGCTGCTTAGAAAAAGAACAACGAACGCTATTCAGGTCGCAATAAGACTATTCATTATCTTAAAAGGAGAATCAAAAGATGCCTGCACGACCAGATAAACAATTAAACATCAAATAGAACAAAACGAATGGGTAATAAAGCTTGCCCGTTATACAGATAGCCAACTATCAGTGCAATATGCGAGCTGCCGATTAGGCTACGTTCATACGAAAGCCACGTTCAAATGAAGAAACATTTACACGGCCTAGAATTATGCACAATATAAATCTTAATGCTAATTGCACTTTTTGCACTTAATAACGTTTGGGGCGCTGTCTGCGGCGGTTCTGATGCTAACACCTGGGTGTCAAATTATTATATCGAGAAATGGCTTCTAGTAGAAGGCGGTCTTGAGGGTACTCTGATTCCAAGCCTGCTAACACGATTTTTCAGGCGCTGCAACTTGAAAGTGAGGTTATCGAACTATCCGGTTTTATCTAAACTGAGGTTTTCCGTAAGTTTTACTAAATCAGGCAAGGAGGGAAGGTTCAGATTAGGGGGCTTCTTGAGAAATTTTAGTTTTCAGGAAAAATCTAGAATGAGAACTTACCTTTAAAGGCCCAGGGGCCTCTTTTTATATCTATGCCAGAGTCTTTCTACTTGGTGAATACACAGTGGAGCCAAACGCGAGAAAATGGTGCCGCTAGGACGCTAGGAGTAGGAATCACGCGATCAGCAGAATGTTGTTGCTACCAGATGGCTTTATGTAACTTATGGTGACTCCCAGATGTCTTCGTGTAGCATCTTGTTGGGTGCAGATGTCTGCGTGTAAATTGAAACGTGTGCTTAATACATTTCCATACATTTTGCAGGAAAGGTATCATCACAGATACGTCACATGCTATGTATTTGATCAGTCTAGTTTCATATTTGTTCAATATCGTATCGTATTTAAAAAATGCTTTTCGACTTACCATAGAATCATAGAGGCATCATCTGCTATTGTTAAATTATGCGTTAGCTTCATTCCACCAAGAGTAATTTAGCTCTACAGCATTTTGTATTCTACCTACCTAGCTATTGTAGCAAATGACAAAAATTGTACCTTTCGTGAAATATTGAAAACTCATTATCTTTTGATGAAATATTTATTATTTATCTGGCTAGCGTTTCATAAACCATCCAGATTATTAATGAAATTTATGAATAATTCCTTCTTAGCTTTCTTATCGGGGTATAGAGCCTCTAAAAATCAGTGCCATCCAATTCTGTCGGCGGAAGCTGTTTGGAATTCTGCCCAAAAATTTCCATGTCTTTGGCTTCGCTCAATATCGTAATTTTTCAGGTCATTTTAGGTCTTTCTCTTTAGTTCCTTGTTAAAATCTACAAGTGCTCACTTGGAGAAACTGTTGACTGGCGTTTGTAAGCTGTGGCTTATGCATTGTTGTGATATGCGCTCTCGCGTTGAAGGACATTATTTAGACAGGATTTTGTATGTGCTGTCATTGCGAAAACCCGGTGAGTTCCGCTGTAATTACACAGCAGGCTGCCTTCCAAATCAATTTCCCATGCATATTTTGACCTCAGCCAACCTCTGCTAACGTCGTTTTAAGAGCTAAAAATCTTCGAGACCGCTTGGCTAGTAACAGCAGGCAACCACATGTTCCTGCAGCTGCGTTTTTGGCGCGAACGCTTTCTTCGACCATAGCATGGATTCAGCATCGCGCTCGTGTGCCCCCCTCCCCAGACTCATCAGCGTGGTGTGACTATCTTCACGACTCGAGGAGATTGACGTTTGGCGTGACAAGAGTAAACATCAAGTGCATGACGCTTCCGTTTAACCCTTCGGGGCTGTGATCGAGTGGCAGTTCAGGGTGACCTACAACTGCACCACTCAGCTGATCAGTTGTATCTTCACTGCGATTTATTCTACAATTTTTCTAGAACTCAATTATCGTGCATTTAGCAAAGCTAGAATGGTCTGTCCATTTGTCTGTCGGTCCGTCTGTTTGCCTGTCCGTCTGTTGGGGGTACAGCTCAAAAACTACTTGCTGGGGGAAGACGATATTTTGCATGCGGATTATCATCTGGTGAAATATATCTACGGTGAGCACCTTAAAAAATAAAGTTTTGTTTATTTTTGCTTTAGCTCTAAAACTATTAAGTTAATAAAAGTAATACTTTGCACATGGCTCAGGTTTTGACACTTGACTTAAATAGGCGCATTTTGAACCTGAAGAGCAGGACTAGACAATTCTATTGAATTCATGAACATTAAGGAAATCGGTGGCAGTTACGTTTATAGGATTTTATTAACCAATTTAAAACACTGTACTGGCATTGTAACTGTAATTATGTTGAGTCTATTCAAGCCAAATTATTTGTCGATCCCAATCAATCAAATTATTGTGTTGTACAATAAACCGGCGACCTTTTTAAAACATTTTAAACAAATACCGGTATAATGTATCTGCGATAAAAGAGCGGCCCCCTGTCCTTTGGGCAGATAGCAAAGGTGCCCGAGAAGTAAACAAAGCATTCCACCAAAACAAACCCGTACATAAAACATTTCTGCATTGCATTAGAGATACGATTCAAAATATTCAAAACGTAAAAATAAAAAGCGCGCCGGGCAAAGTATCGGCGTGCAGCTTTGTGTAACTTTTCCAATGAAATGCAGATGGCGGTGGCTGCTAACATTGTCTGCGAAAGCACAATATGCTTCCTGCGGTGGTGCCGAGATATGGCAGCCTTCATTTCCCTGGCTTTGTCTTACTTCTCTATTATAGGCGCCTACAGATACACCGCGGCAATGTGAAAACCCTTACGAAGACGTGTTTATGTTTAAATTTCTCCCTAGTTGCTAAATAGTTTCGCAAGCAAAATGCTGCGCCTGGAAGAAGTTACAAATGGGATTTCGTTGGGTGTTTTGTTTTGTGGATGTTACTTGATATACGATCTTTTTACTAGGCATGACAAATGTGAGCAACGTATTCTAAATCGCTTAGTCTTTACAGTCTAGAACAAGCATTTTAAAAGTCAAGGCGATTATACTGTATTCACGACGTTTTTAGACCAAAGCAGACCAATTTAGTTGACATTTGTGCAGCCTTTTATTGTGTCAGATGTTCGACATGCCGAGAACCAGGTACAGTCTGTCTGATTTTCACATGATTCAGAGCAGTCTGTGAGAAGGTTTTTTTTAACAGTGTACAAATTTAGTTACCAACCAAATTTGACATTCCCCCAAAATTTAAGGTAACATTTTTTCGTTAGTGCATAGTTTGACACTGACAATGTCACATGCATCCTTAACTTGAATGCAAAATGCCAAAAAGTATTGAAGGAAACGAAACAAGTAATTTACTGATGATTTTAAAGTTAAGTAAAAAAATGGTCACTTTCTTAAAAATGGGAATTATACGAAAATGTAAGCCTTACATTTTGGAAAAATGTCATGTTTGGTTTGTAACTAAATCTTTACACTGTTAAAAAGATGATTCCCACAGCTTGCTCTGAATCATTTAAAAATCAAATAAACTATACCTTAGACACCGACTGCTGTGGTCATATGATCAAAGTCTTACCTAGAATTTTGCTGATATTAAGGAGTAGGGATGGGCGCGTGACGTGAAAACAGTCGGGTCACGCCGAGTCACTGCGTGTCCCGTCGTGAACGTGAGCAATATTTGAAAATCGGGCCGTGAACGTGAGTGAAAATTTCCAAGGCGTGATTCACGTTTCAAGTTAATTTCACCTTAAATACTTAGTAATCCGCTGCCCGACATGTAGAAGATCTAGAGCTGGAGGTCATTGTACTTCTGTGTGGCAGCCTGCAACGACGGAGTTTCCCACTTGCGTTGTGTTGTGAATGTTGTGTCTACAGCCAATTGCGTGTCTGCGTCTATAAGTGACCAAGTAGAACTTACTTTTAGTTCCTCGGACGTGAAAGTACTTTTAAACCTAGGAATTAAAAGTGTTGCCAGCTACATATACTTTCTTGTAGTCGTATCAGTAAGGGAAACGTCAATTCCAATGACAGCTTTTGGTATTAAAAGTAATGTCTTTGAGGACGGTTGCAAGAAACGTTTTTGCGAGAAATCAGTATTTATCCTATGTTGTAAGCTATTGTAGTCAATTTTCATTTTTTTGTGTCTACTATTCTGAATTCATCACATCACGTACATTATTTTACGTGCAAAACATATTGTTTTTTAGAGTTTTTAGTTCTTTTACGGGTTTTTTTATTGGTTTTAAGATTGTACATTGTGTTCTATCTGAATTTGAATTTTTAAATAAAAGCTGCGGGTCACGTCGTGAGTGGCGGGTCACGCCGTGAACGTTAGTAAACCTGAGCATGAGCGTGCGTGAACGTGAGTGTTTAAAGCAAGCGTGAAACGTGCGTGACGTGAGTGAATACTCACTCACGCGTCCATCTCTATTAAGGAGTTCCAACCGATCTTTTACATGTTACACATCGTAGTAACATGGCACCCACGGCATTACATCACTTCCGAATGATGGCATTCTGTTGAGCTTTTCATCGGCTTTTTTTAAATTGTTAAAAACCTCACCGGAACCTAGGATCAAACTTGCATATCTTACATTAGTAGTCAGGATGCTTAACCACTGAGCTACCAAGTCCGGCTATGTAGGTAGATAGTATTATCTTGCCAAATATGCTTTATTAGAAATACTTTAAGTTTTTTTTTATTTAGCACCTTGTTAGGCAATAATTGTAACTAGACTAGGTCTATCTAACAATTTGTCTTTAATAAAAATGGTTTCACAGCGTTATGAATAAGCTCCCAGTATAGAATTCCATGTATGTTGTGTTGCACTTCACTCACGTGTTTACTCTGCTTTTTGTTTTTAGCACATTTCACTTAAACTAGTTCGAACGGTTTCACTCTATTCAAACGCCACACTTGTTGACTGTTGTCTAGAAGTTGTAGTATCTCAACGTTTTGATGCTGATGGAGACTTTCTTCGTGTTTCCTCGCAAATTGCTGGATTACTTCAGCAACTGGAGCTATCTTTAGATCCTTATGGATGTCGTCATTCCGTATATACCACGGGGCATTAACAATGCTTCTTAGTGTTTTGTTCTGGAATCGTTGTATCATTGATACATTGCTTTTCTTGGCACATCCACAAAGTTGCACTCCATATGTCCAGACTGGTTTTAGCACTTGTTTATATAATAACAGCTTATTATGTAATGATAGTTCCGAATGCCTTCTAATTAACCAATACATTTTTCTAAACTTTAGGTCGAGTTCTTGTTTTTTCTTTTTGACGTGGTCTTTCCACCTCAGCTTCGCGTCGAGAGTCATACCCAGATATTTTGCATTATTTCCGTGGGGTAATGTTTTCTGGTTGATCACGATTGGTAAATGGTTAATTTTTCTGTTGGTGTAACTAACATTCACTGTTTTTGCTTCGTTAAGTTTGATTTGCCACTTCTTGGTGCAGTTGTTGACCTTATCTGTGGCATCCTGTAATTTGGTTGTTGCTTCTTCAATGCTGTCACCCACCGCTATCATGGTAGTGTCATCAGCAAAAATTGCAATGGTAATTTCTTCCAAATCTGGTATTTCGTTAGTGTAGAGGAGATATAGGAATGGGCCTAGTACGCTCCCTTGAGGAACTCCAGCTGACATTTCTTTTATTTCTGAATAGCTGTCTTCGTGTTTTATCCTGAAGTGTCTATTTGAAATATAAGATTTCAGTAATTGGCTATGTTGTTTAGGCAAGCTTGTATCTATCTTATATTTCAGTCTTTCATGCCAGACTCTATCGAACGCCTGCGCAACGTCCAAAAATATATTGAAGCAGATCTTTTTTTCTTCTAGCGTTCTTTCGATTGTAGTGGTGTTTGTTTCTGAATCTAAATTGATGATTTGGGATCAGTTCCTTTTCTTCTATGATCGGTTTCAGTCGCTTCAAGAGTAACTTCTCAAATAATTTCGATATCGTAAGCAATAACAAAATTGGCCGGTAGGACGTCTTTTCATTTGGTGGTTTTCCAGGTTTCGGGATCATTATCACCTCTGTTACCTTCCACTGCATAAGTACATTGATTAGGTACGTTAGTTTAACGATCCCTTTTCTTGGGAGCTCTTTCAAGATTTTGCCGGTTATACGATGAAATTCTGGTGCTTTTTTCATACTAATGTTTTTAGTTATTTTGTTAGGGACTTCTGCTGGTATAACCAAAGTAATTGGGGTTCCATCTTCATTATTAGTAGCTGGTATATTTTCTTCGGCAGTTTGTTGGGGCTACGGCGGGAAAGTGTTAGCCAAATGCTCCGCAAATAGTTCTGCCTTTTGTGCATTCTCTCTGGCCCAACTGCCATCTTCTTTTCTAATAGGTGGTGCCTGTGTTTTAGGCATATTTAGGCTTTTTGTAGCTCTCCATAACGAATAGTATGTGTCTTTGTCATCGGATAGCTCTTTGATGAAGTAGTTGAATGTATCATTTTTGTTGTCCTGGATTTCCTTTTTAAGCTGTTGGCTCAATATATTTATTCTTCTTTTGTTCTCTGGAACTCTTGAGTGCTACCATCGTTTTCTATCTCTTCTTTTCTCGGCTATCATATTTTTTTATCTTTTTCGGACAGTTTATGCCAGTTTAATTTTTCTCTAGTGTAGGAGTGTTATTTCCTGCTGCTTGCTGCAAATCAACAACGAGTTGTTCTACTTCATTATCTAGTTGAACTGCTATCTTTAGCGGCGTGTTTAGTTTGATTCTTTCTTCAAGCTCTTCTCTAAATCCTTCCCAGTCTGTCCGTTTGTTGGTTAGTGTTGGGGGTTGTTCTTTAGTGATAATTGTGTCGCTTATAGTTAGGATGATAGGAGAGTGATCTGATGATAAGTCATAATTTTCTTCTATACTCTTATAGTTGGATGATATGCTTTTCAGTATGAAGAAGTCTATTAGATTAGGAGTCTTGTTATTATCTGCCGGCCAGTACGTCGGTTTACCCGTAGATTGACACTCGCATTTGGTTTGCCTGATAGCTTCATATAGATGCTTTCTCTTGGTAGTGATGATACTCGATTCCAAGCAGGTATGTTTGGCATTGAAACCTCCTCCAATTACAAAATGATTTCTTAGCAGTTGAAAAAGCCTGAGATAATCATTCCTTTCCAGTGCATACTTTGGTGAGCAGTATATTGCAGTATATTACTTTAAGTGAAATAACAGAATCTAGTTTTCTGAGCAATATTAATTTATTAATCAATTTCGTATTTCGAAATGTTAATAAAGTTAACGAAGTTGTGATATTTTCAAACCACAGGCTCCAGCAGTGTTTTATTCAAGATGGCTACCCAACCACAGGAGATGAACAGGTATAATAAGCCAAGTTTTAAAGTCAAGAATTTGCAAGCAGATATTAAATTTCTAAAAGACTGTAAAATCCATGGTGTTTTTTTCAAATTTTATTAACATTAAAGTTAGTGCCAATTGTAGAAAGAGTAATTCAGTTTTAACATTTGCTAAAAGAAAATAGTTGGACATGGAAATTAAATATCTGTATAGCAAAAGGAGCAGACTTGAATTGGACATGTATAAATTGCATTTGGCCCTCATATGGAATTTATCTGAATACCAATTTCAAGAATGGAAAATTTTTCAAATACGTATATTCGAAATTAATGATCATAAATTTCAACGGAAGATTATTATTCACAAGAAAAAACTTGTAAAGTTAGGCGTTGATTTGGATAAGAATGCCACATCTTTGAAAATTGCCCAAGTAGTTGATAAGGATTTAACTGTTAAAAACGAGTCTTTATCCTTTAATAAGGACGAATTGGCTTTTTAAATAGGGGTTTAAAATTCAATTTAGGTCATACTAAACCACCTTTAGAAGATACCGTTGCCATTATCGGAAGTTCAATTGCCACTTAAGACAAACAGTATAAAGAATCAATTAGAAGAGCTGCAAAATTAAAATTTCGGAAAACCTGCAAGATAGAAAAGGTGAAATCACTAAATCGATTAAAAAGACTATAAACTTAGTAAGGTATTGCACAACGAGGGATGTTTTTATCTAAAGGCTAACAAACGTAAAAAGATTGTTATTTTTGATAAACAAGACTATTTTGATAGAGTAGGTACATTGCTTAACAATGGACCCTACAACGCATTAAAAAAGTCGCTCCTAAGCAGCATGATTGTTAAAACGCAGGATGTGATGAAGTGCTGTCCCACACTTATTACTCCGGCCCTTAGATATAATCTGACTCCTTCTAATCCAAAAATGCCAAAAATGTATTGTTTATCTAAGATACACAAGCCAGGCAAAACGGTGAGACCTATTGTTTCTGGTATTAACTCCCCAACTTACCTTCTATCTAAATGGTTAACAAATGAATTTAGAAACTTTCCAAAACTTCAAAATAATTTTTCGATCGATCTCTCGTTGGAGTTTATAAATAAAATGAATGATTTGGAACTTGGCGAAAGCGAGATTCTAGTTTCATTTGACGTGTGTTCCTTGTTTCCAAGTTCAAGTCCCACAAACTATGACATATCTGCGGGAATTACTTATAGATAGTAATTTGGATTCAAACAAAATTGAAGAGTTAGTTAGATTAATTACACATTGCATGTCTCAGAATTGCTTTCAAATAGATGGAAAATTTTATGAACAGCACGAAGAAACAGCAATGGAAAACAGCCTTTCCCCTTTCGTTGCCAACCTTTATGTCAAAATTCGAAACTGAATTTATGAATAACACAGAGTATTTTCCAAGGATTTGGTTTAGGGATATGGACGACATTTTTGCTGTTTTTGATTTGTCTAAATGTAGTATTGAGAATTTTTTGAATCAGTTAAATTCCAAATTTCCTACCATAAAATTCACAATTTGATTAGAAAACAAAAACAAAATTGCACGTTCGAAATTCCACAACTTTTGTCAGTCTTAGAAGTGAAGGGCTCAAGTACATCAAAATTCCGTTTCACCCGGCTACAAAGGGCCTGGCAAACATTTTTAAAGAATCGGGCCATAAAGTTGTGTATGGTTCAAACAACAATATTAGAAATTTGTTGGGAAATCCAAAAGACAAACTGAGGACTTTAGAGAGATCTGGAATTTACTAAATTAAATGTTCCCATTGTGATTCTAAATATATTGGACAAACACGTCGTAATTTTGGTACTAGGTTTAAAGAGCATGCAGCTCATTTTAGATTCAACAGATTCGAAAAATCGAGTATTGCCTAACATATTTACGAAACGGGTCATAGTATAAAAGAGGATGACCTAAAGGCGTTAACTTCAACAAAGTAACTAAATTCTTTTTAAAGATTGGCCATTTTTAAGAACCAAGATAATAAACTTTTGAACAAAAATGGCTCTCGGCCACGCTCTCCGGTTCAGACAGTATAAATAGCTGCAAAATGCGAGGGGATCGCCCACTTCCATTTGTGATTTGGTCACGAACATATCGTTGCCTCTTTGCTCTGTAAGTTTTTCGTAGTTACTGATGATGACAGCTCGACTGTCGAAATACGTATTTAGCAGTTGTTAAATATTTGTTTGGTGAGTGGTTTTAACGAATTTGTGATATTTTCAAACCACAGGCTCCAGCAGTGTTTTTATTGAAGAACAACATATTTTTATTATTTTTGCAAATATTTACATTTAATTATTCTTTCTCTTTGTAGTATGTAATATATAATTACTAAAATTTAGATCAAATCGACGATGAATGGGTAAATTTATATCTTAATTTCAATATTTTTAAATTTTTTATTAAAAATTTGTTTCTCGTTGTTACGACAAGACGCTGGTCGAAATAAGGAAACGAGTTGGAGAAAAAACCTGTGGGTATCCATGGATGAGACTACAGATTCTCTAGGACGGTATGTAGCAAATATCTTCGTTGGAACTCTGTAAGAGGACGGCCCTGGTGAACAGTTTTTACTTCAATGTGAGCATTTGGAGAAAGTTAACTATTCTACAATAAGCAAATTCTTTAATAATTCAATGAGAGCGTTGTGGCCTGGCGGAATTTAGCACGATAAAGTGCTACTGTTAATAACGGACGCTGCACCCTACATGGTCAAGGCTGCTAACTCTCTTCGGGCTCTCTACGTGTTTGGCCCATGCTTTACATAGAGTCGCTGAGGAAGTTCGCGGTCAATTTCCAGAAATTGACAAATTTATTGGCTGTGTAAAAAAAGTGTTTTTAAAAGCTCGTTCACGAGTTACGGCGTTCAAAACCGAAGCTCCAGATATTCCACTCCTTGCATCCCCGGTTTTAACAAGATGGGGTACCTGGATTACAGCCTGCAATTACTACTGTGAAAACTTAAAAGTCGTTAAAAAGGTGATCGATTCGTTCGACAGCACTGAAGCAGCTTCAATTAAAATAGTACAAGAAGTGTTAGAAGATGTTGAAATTGCGGCAAAACTTTCATTCATCAAGGCAAACTTTGGTTTCATTCCTACTGCAATAACCACTCTGGAACAGTCGCAAGTGCAGCTGGTGGATCAACTACAGTTGATTAATAAAACTGTTAGTGATTTGAAGGATGCACGTGGTAAAATGGGAAAAGCTGTAATAAAGAAAGTGGAGAGTGTTTTGGGGAAAAATAAGGACTACGAAACAATGTGTTCGATCGCTAAAGTTCTATCAGGGGAAATTTTTTCGGTTAATTTTAGTGACGAATTAGAACTAGCTTCAAGTGACATACCCTATTTTAAGTATGCTCCTGTTGTATCAGTCGAAGTAGAAAGGAGCTTTTCTATAAATGCTTATTGAATGGCAACAGACAATCATTTTCATTTGAAAATTTACATAAAGTTTTCACTGTATACTGAAATTCACATTTATTGTAGTTAATAAAATTATTGTTGAGTGTTTAGGATTAAGTTGAATGAATAAAGGTATTGCGTCTACCTGTTTTTTTTTTAAATTTTTTTGGGTTACTGAATTTAGCTGATGCCGATTCCTGATTCTGTATTTTAAAAATAAAAGCAAAATGTTCTAATTTGGAAATAACATTTATATGTCGTCTTTTTAAGTTTTTTTGTCATTTTTGCGAGATTTTTAAGTCATAATTGCATTTTTTATTTTTCTTTTTCGCTGATTTTTAACGTCATTAAAATCCTAGCCCTACTCATCACACATACAGAAGAAAACCACTTTCCGTCAAATCGAATCAGTTGTAAGTGGTTGGTTAAATGAAGATCAGAATGAAATTGATAATTTAATCGTATAATAGTGTGGATATTCTCGAAGGAATACAAAGTTTCTAGAACATACTGATATTACTGCGATTGCATTCAAAGAAAGAAATAAATTGAAACCTTTTGAAGTTCAGAAATCTTGACATTTCCTGAATACGTTACGTCACTATGAAATTGGTCTCTTTTTTTAAAATGTGTTATTTAAACGTTTACCTTGTTTCTGCTGGAATAAATAACTGATTTAACATTATTAGAATTTTATTGATCATTAAGAATGTTTTCTCCATTTATATTAAACGATGAAATAAAACATTTACTTTTGAGGTTTTATGAAGTGAGTAAGCTATTACTTCGACACGAAGTGTACGAAGTATTGAAATTCATTCATATCGAAAACCACTCTGAGTCAAATATCTCTAAAATTCGTGCAAACCGACTAATGAACCCACTATACCAAATCTCCGTCTCGGCTGTGCGGATCTCGTATTGGGGGGTGCCTAAACGTGCTGTGCGGGGTATGTATGTTCGTATGTGTACACGATTCCGGTCGCGAGGAACCTTCCTGAAGTCTTGGATAGTTTTCATACGATAGGTTCTCCGAAAATGAAGATAACATCAACTTTTGAGGTATGGTCGTCGGCAAAAAAAAAATTTTTAAGGTTTTTTTTTGATAAATAACTGGTTCATAACATTTCATTGTATTAGCGAAACGGAGAGGTGTTGAGTGTCGAAGTATTCTTGTAAAGCACGGAAGGGTGCTTTTCTTGGGTGGGGGGTACCGTATATTTATAATTATCTTTATTTATTGAAAAAATAGAACAAACAGATGAAATATTTATAGATGAATTCATATTTAAATACGCTCAACATAACAATTTGTCGTGAAGCATAACCTTACAATCAATTCTGGTCTAAAAACATAGTGAATGTAGTATAGGTTTTAATTTTAAATTTGCTGAAATAGAAATATTCAATGTTTTATATAAGTTATTATATTTTTCTTTGCATAAGGAAGGTATATAATACGGTTAATCTAAAACGGACCTACAATTAATTATATAAATAAGCTTTAAAAAATTCAATAAACAATTTTAAATCGTAAGCATATTACTAGGTTTGTGTGCTAGTTCCTACAGTAACATGCTATGTTAGTTGCGATGGATTATTGACTACTTTATTCGCTAGTGAATAAAATAACACCTTATCCATCCTCGTACAGCTTTACAAGTAGTTAGTGAAAAAATATTACGTGACAATGAACTTTTATCTCAAATCTCTTACTTTACAATTACGTCCATCTCATACTCTGCATGAGCCAGATACTGCTTTATCTATAAACATTAGTGTTCGAACAGTGGAATATGCAACAAATGGCTGCGACAAGGAACACATACTTCTACAGGAAGTATTTTGCTTACAAGTAGCAATGGAAATGTGTTTCATTATGTACTTCAATAATCAGTTTAAAGGCTTTCTATAATGGATCCTATTAGATTTAGAGATAAAGTGCGTTAAAAAACATTCATCAAGTGGCCTTGTGTTAAACAGTAATTTTTGAAAGTCATGGCGTAACTTATTTTATCTACGACTTCCACTAAAAGTAGATCTTTTAGCTCTAACTTGTTTCACTAAAAGTTAAGTTTTATAGTTTACCGTGGTTAAAGAATTCAGCTGTTTACTTTTACCTCATGTGCTAAAAGTGAAGTGAGGTTATAAAACTACAATTTCGAACTGGAAGTAAAGTTATTCTAGTTGCTTCTAGTTGCTTCTTGTGTTAAATGTAAAGTGTTTTTGAAATAATTAAAGTGTTATGTAATGAATACAGTCAGATGTGGAGTATTAATAAATACATTTCGTAACTGTGTAATATTCCACCCTTCTCGTAAGGGTGTATTAAATTTAGCCGCGGGATAACTCACTGTCGAAGAGGGTTCGGTACACTCGAGTATAAATAAATACAACAACAACGGTAAGATAGTAATAAATCAGTATAATGTTTCTAACTGTATCTTACAAAAATGCGAACTGAACTGTATGTCATACAATACGGAAATTATAAATACTATCAATTGCACGTCGAAATTTTGTTGGCGGGGCAGGTAGCCCACAAGGCACCTCTGCGGAGGAGGTCACGAGGCTTGGAGATGTCTTTCCTCGGACGGGCAGCGAGTGTCTCCTTCCGCGCCGATCCGCGAGAATTCTCCGCTCGAAACCGATCGATGTCGGAAATCTCAGAATTGTGCTTGCAGGCACTATCCTTCTGCGGATTTTACGAATTAAAATATATGGCAAGCTTTACCTGGAGATTGTTAGTGTGTTTAGAGTTTAATGTGCGACGCCTTCCTGGAAGTTGGTGTCTCCTCTAGGTGGACTCAGCGCGCAAATCAGTAGCACGCGATTTCCAGGTGCGTAGATAGTTTTTGACCTCTCGCAGGTAGAACGGAGCGCTTATCGGGAAGTCCGGCTGGCGCGATAGCGCGCTATCGCTCCAGGTCGTTGCTTCGGCTTTATTTACGTTCGATGCGACTTGCGGACGGGGGATGCTACCTTCAGGTCTTGCAGATCAGGCGGTGGCTTCCGGCGCAGTAAAATGCTGTGAATCACACAAAATTAGTCTTCGCGGAAATCGGGCAATTTGTGGGCCTTTTGTGCACTGCGAATAAACAGGATTTCGCAGTCGATGAGTACACGGGAACGTTCGGGTGTGGAGATTGTAAAATATTCCAAGATCTCAACAGCGTGTGCTGGAACTTGCAATATTTCGGATTCAAACGCTACACTACTAACCAGAAATTTACCGACATGACAGAATAGCGTGCAGTACAGGTTATTTACAACGGGTGTGAATTATTCTAATCTTGCCAACAGTTCGTAACGACAAAATGGCGGTAGGAAATGCAGCCAGATTAGATAACGGATCAGGTCAGGTATCTTCTTATCGGATGAAGATCGGTCACAGAGAGAGAGCGGCAGTTGGGCGGTCTTCGTATTTATAGTATCGGGGTCCCTTATCTGCTGCTTCCGGTGGCGATTAGAGTAGGAGTGGAGTTTCGCTTGCGCGCCGCCTTATCGTAACTTGCGGCATCGGATGTCGTTCGGCTTATCGTCGGTTGGATCCGTAACGTTTAAAAAAAGCGCGCTGAATTCAATTCAAATGCTTTTTGAGCATTACTAGGATTTAATCTCAGGGCGAAACGTTACACATGCCGGTCCCTTCGGAGGAAACGGGTGTTTCATGGGCCTCTTCTTCATGGGTTCTCCATCTGCACGTCCACAAATCCTTGATGAATCGGCGGATCGACGTTTTGGAAGCTGCGGTATCAGCATCCCTGGTCATCAAGTATCGCAGTGGCGTAGGAGGAAAAGGGGGCAAGGCAAGATAATAAAAATTTTATACTTGCTGTTTAATTTTACTTCTGCGGCGGCAATAATCCCATTTGACGGGCTGTGTCTCGGGAAACTCGCAAAAATTCTCCGGAAGGCAATTTCACGCGGAAACGGCGTTTCTTCTCCCTCCGTCTGGTTTTGCGTGAGGTCGGTTGTAGGGCTTCCGTTTCGATCGGAGGTCGGAAAAGAATCTCCGGAAGCACTTCGGGTGGTAAATCTGGTTCTGGGAGTATAGGGCCACAGGGGCTCGGCGTCGAACTCCATATTCGGGGTAGTTTGGAGCGTGGGCGTTGCTTGCAGAATGGATGGGGATTTTCCAAACAAACGCTCCATCTTCCGGGATAAGTCGAGGGGCGACGTTTGGGGTCCTAGATTTCCTCTAGGGCTCACCTGATCGGTGTCATCTACGGTAGCGGAATTCGGCTGCATGTTGTCTATCTTCTCTGGCGTATCTGGTAACGGAGACAACATGGCCGGTACCGGACTCCACTGGGGTAAAGGCGACCAGCGGGTAGTCGTCGGGGATGCTGGGCGGTTATAGAGATGCGGGGTCCACGGACGGATCCTTTTCTGCCCTTTACGTCGCCTCCTAATTTTGAAGGGCCACGGTCGCACATCGATTTTATTTCGGACCGGAGGCATCTTCGATTAGTTTGAAAGTAACTCGGATAGTGACACAGGGTTTGAAGATAAGCCCTTATATAGGCCCAACCCTGTTATCACCCCTTCTATGGGATTACAGGTACAAATGGTCGTTGTTGACGGACCTTTTACACATCTGGACCCAGGGAAAGAATATTCTAGAAACCAGATTGGGGCAGGTGCGAGGGAAATTTAAAAAATTAAGTTCGGACATGAACTTTGGAAATTTCTAAAATTTCTGGCAATGGCTTGAATGCCATTTTGCAGGGTGCGTTTTATTACACACACAAAACTCTAAGATTCCTACTAGATGAATGCAGAAGTTGCGGTTTCAACTTGCATTCTGAGAACTTCAGGACTAGGGCAAGTGAATTACCTTCCCTAGAGCGAACGTACTTTCTTGTATGCCCTTAGGCGAATGTAGCGTTCGGGATTCGTTAAACTGGCTAGGATAAATTTACGTTACAAGATGACACGAAGCTGCGGTTTCAGTCCGCCATCTTGTCAACGTTCATGCACATATGCACAACTACACTACTGAAGAATGTAGGTGTTGCGGCATCGGCATAACTTCAGGTGGTGCATTTGCTTCATTAAACATTCTGGAGGAAACAAGCTTTCTTGTAGGCACTTGGGCGAAATGCTCGCTCTGGATTTGTTTAATGAATGCACACAAACTCGGGTTCCTGGTGAATACAAAATACTGCGGTTTTCAGTCTTGTATTCCTACGGGAAATTTACTGGAAATTGACGGATCGGATGCACTATCGCGGTTTCGACGTGCATTTCTGGTTATACTGGAAATTGACGGATTGGAAGCACCATCGCGGTTTCGACGTGCATACTGGTTATACTGGAAATTAACGGATCGGAAGCACCATCGCGGTTTCGACGTGCATACCTGGTTATACTGGAAATTAACGGATCGGAAGCACCATCGCGGTTTCGACGTGCATACCTGGTTATACTGGTGATTGACGGATCGGAAGCACCATCGCGGTTTCGACGTGCATTCTGGTTATACTGGAAATTGACGGATCGGAAGCACCATCGCGGTTTCGACGTGCATTGCTGGTTATACTGGAAATTGACGGATCGGAAGCACCATCGCGGTTTCGACGTGCATACCTGGTTATACTGGTGTTTGACGAATCGGAAGCACCATCGCGGTTTCGACGTGTATTTCTGGTTATACTGGAAATTGACGGATCGGAAGCACCATCGCGGTTTCGACGTGCATTGCTGGTTATACTGGAAATTGACGGATCGGAAGCACCATCGCGGTTTCGACGTGCATACCTGGTTATACTGGTGTTTGACGGATCGGAAGCACCATCGCGGTTTCGACGTGCATTTTGGTGTTCGCTCGGACACCTCGGGGCTGCTAAACCCGTACCAGCAGAAGATGCTGGCCCCTGAGGGTTACAGGAGACGGTACTACGCGGGCGGTTTGTAGTATCTTCAGGCAAAAAGCTAGGGCACCTCGGGGTTGCGAAGCCCGTGCCAGCAGATAAACTGCTAGCCCCGGAGGGTTACAGGTTACATGTTACATGTTACAGGTTACAGAAAGGATCGGTGCTCTCTGACCCTTCGGAAGGACTGGAAACGGGTAGGGAATTCGGACACCTGGATCTGGGCTACTGGTAACATCTCTGGTACAGGACTCTGGTACATCTCGGCCGGAATTAGGAAGAATCCACCTGGACTAGGCTCTCTGGTACATCTAGGTTCGGTCGGCTTATCTGGAACAGGTTTTGTACAAAAGATTAAATAAAACCTTAAATACTACTCGGATAATTTTCAGGAATGCTCGGGCGCCAAATATCTGGTGAAAACAGGTCGGTGGACGGGCGTTTACTGAATTATCTATACTTGAGTTCAAGTCCCTGCTCGGATACAGCCATGTAATATTCCACCCTTCTCGTAAGGGTGTATTAAATTTAGCCGCGGGATAACTCACTGTCGAAGAGGGTTCGGTACACTCGAGTATAAATAAATACAACAACAACGGTAAGATAGTAATAAATCAGTATAATGTTTCTAACTGTATCTTACAAAAATGCGAACTGAACTGTATGTCATACAATACGGAAATTATAAATACTATCAATTGCACGTCGAAATTTTGTTGGCGGGGCAGGCAGCCCACAAGGCACCTCTGCGGAGGAGGTCACGAGGCTTGGAGATGTCTTTCCTCGGACGGGCAGCGAGTGTCTCCTTCCGCGCCGATCCGCGAGAATTCTCCGCTCGAAACCGATCGATGTCGGAAATCTCAGAATTGTGCTTGCAGGCACTATCCTTCTGCGGATTTTACGAATTAAAATATATGGCAAGCTTTACCTGGAGATTGTTAGTGTGTTTAGAGTTTAATGTGCGACGTCTTCCTGGAAGTTGGTGTCTCCTCTAGGTGGACTCAGCGCGCAAATCAGTAGCACGCGATTTCCAGGTGCGTAGATAGTTTTTGACCTCTCGCAGGTAGAACGAAGCGCTTATCGGGAAGTCCGGCTGGCGCGATAGCGCGCTATCGCTCCAGGTCGTTGCTTCGGCTTTATTTACGTTCGATGCGACTTGCGGACGGGGGATGCTACCTTCAGGTCTTGCAGATCGGGCGGTGGCTTCCGGCGCAGTAAAATGCTGTGAATCACACAAAATTAGTCTTCGCGGAAATCGGGCAATTTGTGGGCCTTTTGTGCACTGCGAATAAACAGGATTTCGCAGTCGATGAGTACACGGGAACGTTCGGGTGTGGAGATTGTAAAATATTCCAAGATCTCAACAGCGTGTGCTGGAACTTGCAATATTTCGGATTCAAACGCTACACTACTAACCAGAAATTTACCGACATGATAGAATAGCGTGCAGTACAGGTTATTTACAACGGGTGTGAATTATTCTAATCTTGCCAACAGTTCGTAACGACAAAATGGCGGTAGGAAATGCAGCCAGATTAGATAACGGATCAGGTCAGGTATCTTCTTATCGGATGAAGATCGGTCACAGAGAGAGAGCGGCAGTTGGGCGGTCTTCGTATTTATAGTATCGGGGTCCCTTATCTGCTGCTTCCGGTGGCGATTAGAGTAGGAGGAGAGTTTCGCTTGCGCGCCGCCTTATCGTAACTTGCGGCATCGGATGTCGTTCGGCTTATCGTCGGTTGGATCCGTAACGTTTAAAAAAAGCGCGCTGAATTCAATTCAAATGCTTTTTGAGCATTACTAGGATTTAATCTCAGGGCGAAACGTTACAACTGACCTTGACAGTACTGGCTTCACAAACATTCGCCCGCGCGGCATGGCTTACTATTTATTATGACATAAATTAGAAGTGTCGTAGATGAAAACCTTTGTTAAATCGATATTTATGGATTAATAATAACAGTAAAATTAAGGTCGTAGATAAAATATTGTATGCAACGCGTGCTAAAAGTGTTATTGCACTCGACATGTTATGAAACTCAGCCTTCGGCTTCGTTTCATAATTTTCATGTCTCGTGCATAAACGTCGACTTTTAGCACTTGTTGCATAAATAGCTATTATGGATTGCGTATGCACACCACCTCACTTTGACAACTGACAACTCAAGTGACCGAGCGCGTTGAATTCTGGGTAGAGCGATGTAATAACTTGCGTAAACACATATATTTAATAGTACTATATTGCTAGCCGGTGTAAGTGGGGAGGTCACAGCGTAAGTGAGACAGACAACCAACTCTTTCACACACTTGGTGAGCTGTTCGCAAGCGTCGTCCGCGCGGTGGGGAAGTGGTCAAGTTTAAAATTCGCTTCTAAAGGCGGAGTTCGAATTCTCAGGCATGCGCACGAGACGCGTAGTACTCAGAGTGCGACTATGTCGGCGCCGTAATGTTTTCGCCCGTTCCCAGATCCTACTAACAATATAGAAGTAAAAATATATGCTTAAACATAATCTCACTTTGACAACTGACAATTCAAGTGACCCAGCTCGTTGGATTCTGGGTAGAGCGTTGTAATAATCACCGACATACCGTCGTAAGACAAAATCTAGTTCAATGCCATCTCGATAACGTTTTTTTTAACGCACCTTAATAGCAAACATAGAATCGTATTTCAGGAAAACATTTGTATAAGATTCAGTTTTCACATAATTCGTAGCGAGATTTGTTGAGAAAGCTCTTTCTCAGAAAACTATTTGCACGCATGGTAGGTATCTCCCTTGTTTCCATCAAATTTAATTTATAGAAAGACATAATAAATGATTAAAGACGACGTGACCATCAGCAACATTTGGAGATTTAGTGACATTTTTGAGCATCGACTTTTGTGGTGGAGTTTTGAATTCTCACTGATGATACTTTCTATTCGGCCACCTGGGTGGGTTGAGTGGGTTAGCAGTTTACTTAGCAACCATATCTGGCCGTAGTCGAGGATGTTCTCGGAGCGGGAATAAATTTAGTTAATTCAGCTGTAAGTTTGGTTAGAGCTGTTGAGTGTGTGGTTAAGTGGTATATTTGGATGCGGTGGAGCGTTGCGGGTTGTTTTTAAGTTCCTGGACTAGGCAATTTCTTGTTTAGCTATATGGTATCTATTTAACTTTTTCAAATCACATGTCTTCGAACATTGCATGCCAAACAATTGCCTAATTTATACCGTACTTTTTTATGAAGTTTGGTTGGGTCGCGCTAAAGAGGCAAAATGAGTAAATCGAACATCCTGATGTTACACGGCGAAAGGGTACTGCGCCTTCAAGGAATTAGACCATTAGCTCAGGCAGAATAGATATCGACCTGAAAGAAATGTAGTCCTGGTTTTTGGCACAAATGTTCCTTAGTGCTCTATTAGCGACCCTTTAAAATTCCCTGCCTCTGAGATGCCGGCATCGTATCAAGCAGGTCTTGGCAGTAGTTAAAAACATTTTTTGTTCAGGTACAGTACCTTTATCGGTTTCAGGGTATTAAGCCTTGGTTTACATATACAAAGATAGGCTGGTAACTAAGTCATAACTGTATCTGTACGGTAATATTCCTTTACCGTACATGGCAACCATTACCATACTGCAGTCTATCAACTATTGAACACACCACGGATGTAATCAATCATAACAGCCTTAGATGTTTTTTAATCGCCGCTCTACGAGCTCGAGTTTTAAAACATCTGCTGCAGTTATGATATTCATAACATTCCTAGATATGCTAATAGTTATTTCTAGTTTGAACACGGCGAAACATCACTAAGAAAAGTTGTTCAGACTCTAAAATTACGGCCCAGTGCAAAATTTCGGAAATATCTAGTGACTGATATAAAACCCTGTTTATTAGGATTTGCAAGAATGCTAAATCTCTTGTGCTTAACTTTTTCCCATAGTCTTTTCATGTAATATAAACGGGTAAGGTACTTTGCTCTGATTGTTTCTAATAAACACGCGGTTTCTACTGGTTTTTGCTCCAAAAAACTATCTTGCCGGCACCTCAGAGACGGATACTTTTAAAAAGTCGCTCCTAAGTTTCCCTTAAAATTTACCTAATATGCCTGGGCTACATAGCCATTACAGTCCACATCCAGTTTATTTCGATTACTTTCTGCATTGAATTTTAAAGGAAGAAACAGAATCAGAAACGATAACGAAGTTACAGCAGTGGACTGTCATTTAAACACAAAATCAAAAGATTTTTGCTTCCGTCGTCTAAAAGACGAAGGGAGTATTGTAATCGCGAAAAAAACATCTTACAAGATTTTTTCAGATCTTTACGTTTCAAGGTCCCTAGATGACCAAAAACATGTTATCACAATCCCGTCTATCTGTCTGTTGGCGGTATAACTGAAAAACTATTTGTTGCAGAAGGATGATATTTTGCCTGCGGAAAATATATGCCTTTCTACCATGAAATTGAAAAAAAAATCGGCAATGCTGTAACTCAAGAACCATTACTTAAATGAAAGTAATATTTTGCACATAGCTCACCTTTTCACACTTCACAAAAAAGCCAACATATACAACATAAACACCTTAAAAAATAAAATGTTGTTTTTTTGCTTTAACTAAGAAATAGATAAAAGTAATAATTTGCACATAGCTCAGGCTTTGCCCTTGACAAAATAGGACCTAACAATATAGAGTAAATGTTGTAAAAAGGATATAAAGGGGTAACGAATAAATGTGTTTAATGCAGTCGCGTCCACAGATGCGAGAGGTTCAGCGTGGCACATGCGATTAACGGACTGATCGCGGGCTACTGCCAAATGTTAAAATCGCATTCGCGTTGTTTACTTTTGAATTGTTTCAGGTAAATGGCAATGTAATATTGCACTTCTTTAATATGTGGCATGCCAGCACCACTGTATATGTTGGCAACAGTATTAAATGGATTGCCTGTATTACATGTGCACGTGGACTTCAGTCTTTTTCGATTTCTTTGTGATAACGGAATAGGAGTGAATCAATTTGAAACATGTTTATTGGTTGAGGAGGTCAGAACTGCATACATTTTGATATGATCATTATCAACCCTAATGACAATGTCTTAATTGTTTACTGGAACTGCTTAAAGTATTTTTGACTGGGTTACTGTCATTAAGATCCACTTATTTCAATAAGACGGGATTTCCTGTTTTAGGTTTAGTTGAAAATTTTTCGAACCCCTTTAATTTGTGTAAATATTATAAAATTTCTAAATTTTGAAGCGATGTACAGCTTCAATATGGAGCGACGTAACCCTTTAATTAACATATAAATAAGTACGCGATAGCAAAATTAAGCAATATTCCTAATTTAATGCAAAAACAATAATCCAATGAAAGGTTTAGTATATTTTTATTTTTGTGAAAAGAACTAGAATTATGATTAAGTGTTTATTTAATGGAAATACAGGGTGCTAAGAAAATTCTTGCACCTTTTTTTAATTATTAAGATAATCACACAAAACTTTGAAAGAGTTTATATTTCATTCGGTTTTAGTAGATGTGACTTTAACGTTCTTATTTCAGGTAGAGCACCTTACGTGTATATTTATCTTTTGGGGTAATCTTATGAGTATGTTAGAGTGCTGCAGAAAAATTGTGGTTTTGCATCAAGGTTATCATGACCTACATAAAATCGTTCATCTGAAGTCTTTTTAATCTTCTTTTTTTAATATAGGCTGTGTGTCTGTTATTACCACACTGAGTTCAGTTTTATAAACCGTCTTCACTATCAGGTTGAGCAGGTAGCTAGGTTAACTCACTGTGATAGTAAGAATGTCCTTCTGAAAGGGTCACAACCAGTAAAAGTGTTGGTATGATAACCGGAGAACGTGAGATGTAACCGATATCCGGGTGTGGGGCTCGAACTCACTGCCGGCAGACTGCAAGCGCAAACGCTTTACCAGCCAGCTACACGCTCTCTCATCTAAAGTCAGCTGTTATAAATGGGGTGATCAGGTTTCACATATTATTAAGTATTTTAATAATATAAATTTAATATAATTTAAGAAATGAACGAATTACAATACATTCCTGCGTCGCTCTGTGCTACAAACCAAACCAGACAACTACCTTAGAAAACAAAACAGTAATGTTGCTCGTCGTGTCTTCTAATAATTATTATTGTTGTAATAATTGCTATGCTTTAAAATGCGAATTAACATGCTTTGTGTGTTGTTACATGCGACCAAGCAGCTATAAAAAGATTATCATTTTCAAAGTGGAAAGTGAGTGAAGAGAAGCTATTTTTTAACGAGGTTAACAATTTGGCAATCTAGTATGTTTCGCATTTGATATTAAATAAATGGGAAAAAAGTTTATGGAAAACGTAGAATAACCTTGATAAGGCATTAAGGTTTGCTGTTAAAATTACAGATGCTCACATTAACCCAAGCGGTTATCAGAAAAGGAGGTATTTCGAATGTCATGAATGCGACAATATTGTATAACGCTCTTAGCTTTGCAGAATTTTTAGAAAAAACGAGCAATATATTTACTTTATATAATAGCTATGTGTTGAGTAACCGGAACCCTTAAGTGCTGTGCACTTTCTACCAAAAATATGCGAGTAGATCTATTTTCAACGGATACTGTACTTGGAAAGTATACATAGCAAACCAATCAGAAGTGAGAAACTACTGTTTTAAGGGGCTAAGGGGCGATCTGAAATAGGAGGATGTTCAGCTTCTCTTAACAAGTTGCTTGAATCAGAATCATTCCAACTCAAGCTTTTCGCCAAGCATTACAATCAATATGAATATGAAACTCGAGTAACCTTCTGAAAATTCTAACTGCGAGATAGGTAAACATAATGCAATTGATTTTCATGATGACCTCATTGAGAGTCAACAGTCAAAGGACGTCGCTGTGGATATTCAAAATGACGTTACGTTCCATAACACCAAAAATGAACAGGTGACAACTACAGCAGTTGATTTGCTCAATGAATGTACATATGTTAACGATGAACCCAGGATCAACTCTAGGTTGGTTCTCGAATTTTGCCAGACATTTTGAATAGATTCGGCCCAAATGGCTAGGACAGGTTGAGTAATAGTTCAGTGTCAACTGGGCTTCCATACTTCCGTAAGTCGAAAAATATCAGGATCGTGACTGGCCTATTAACATGGCACGGTCATAAACATAAACATAAACACTTTGTAGCCGGAGCTGGTAGCTCAGTGGTAAGCATTCTGACTACCGGTCTAAGGGTCGCGAGTTCTATTCCCGGTCCCGGTGAGGTTTTTAAAAATAACAAAATGTGGATAAAACCTCTATAGAATTCCATCATTCGGAAGTGATGTCAAGCCGTGTGTTCCATGCTACTACGATGTGTAGCATGTAAAAGATCCCTTGCTAGGGTTGGAACTCCTTAGTCTGGGCAAAATTCTAAGAAGGACTTTGACCATATGACCAAAGCAGTCGGCGTCTAAGGTACTTGGTACTCCGCATGCCTAGACCTTGTCTATAACAAATAAATAACATTTTGTAGCAGGCTCAGTGAAACCACATGCAATAAGGGATGTTTCTATGGGCAGGATTCTTTCCTTTACGTTGGAATTCGGTCTCTTCGAGCGAAACCCATAACATTTTAGGTAGGACTAATAGGCGTTGGTGTAGCCAACAATTAGCACCACGAGAAGAAGAAGATAATGATGGATCGATCAATGTCATAAAAAAGTGCTAATCGATCTACTTCTGAAGTACCCCGAAATCACATTAGAAACCTGTGTAGATCACTAGATATACAAATAACTATTGACGTAGCGTATGTGACAGTGGCAATTAAAACCTGTGAGGCTGTTTAGTTCAGATCTTCGCGTTTTTATGAAGACCATTAAATTATGAAAAGATATGTTGAGTTGGTTGGACTGTACGCACCTAATAATTAATCAATTTACCTAGAATTTTACTTTATACAGGGTGTGCGTTTTTCGACCTTAAGCTTTGGAATCTGGGTTATCATAAGAGATATCCAGTCAGTTGAATTATAGCAAAGTTGCATATTTAATGTATCATTAAAAATACGTTTTCATATTTTAGGTGAAGTCAGTCAATAATGTTCGAGTAAAATTCGGAAAAATATAAAACTGTCTATTCTGCTCTTAGCAATATCTTGCCAGTTATTAACTTTAGAGCAAGAATGTTAGATTAAAAACTGTATGGTTGTTACAGAACAGTATTTAAAAATGCAAGCAATGTTTACGTGACCATAACTCATAAAACTAATTTCCTCTGCAATAAAAGACGTGCTCCAGCTAACTACAGTCGACAAATGGCGAGGTTATTAGCGATAGAATTGTGAATGTTTTAGATAACTCGTAAACAATGTTCAATGCTCCAAATGATATATCGTATCGAATAGCTTTTCAGATGTTTTATATGGAGTTTTAGCATATTACATAATCTGATTTACGAAATTGTGCGTTTGGTTGTCGTAAGTATTGGCACGGTCACTTAGCAACATCCGTGAGACTGACCGCATTTATTTTAATTTCCAAGCGAACCGGGATTAGTTAAAACAATTCATCGAAATCGTCAAGAACTTGGCATCTGACTCTTTATGGAGTTATTTTTCTCAATTCTTATTCCTGGATTAAGTAAATGGAAGCTAGGGACAACACGATGTAGTTAGATTTATATTAAGACGGCGGTTTTTGATAAGTTTAACTGTGAACGCCTATTTTGACAACTTGCATTAACACATTGTAATTCCATTCTAGATAATTTTGAATAAATAAGCACTGAACCGTTTCATAACCGAAGTAAGTAATTTTTACCAAATGAATCTGTATAGAAGACCTTTCTTTTTCTTTCTGGATAAATTTTAGATCGCATTATCGACTTGGATATCTGGAATTTCCAGTTAAGGCTGTAGGAGCCACAGAAATTATTCGGCTAAAGATCGATTTATATATGTACCTTCTATAGATGAACAGCGTATCGATGGTGGACAGTCCTCAGTTTTGACATTATTAACAGAATTATAACAAAAAAATAATTTATCTCTTCAAATAAAAAAAATAGGTTAATTTGTGATTTTGTCGTTATTTGTTACTATTTTGAAAATCTCTTTAAATACACATAAACTTTGTAATGGGGCGCAGGACATAAAGCAATAGAATTATTTTTAAATTTTTTCGTTAACGTGTAATTAATTTTTTAAAATGGGCCTATCTATTATTAAGAATAAAAGTTGCTACATCTTACATATTTCTTCTTCTAGACTCTTTAAATTTCGTCACTTCCAGCGGTAGATATCGCCAACTGAAATTATGTTTAGTAAGCGGTGATTAATAAAATAACAAGTAAAAAATCATTAATTCAAATGTTTAATTCTTCCATGCCGAGTACCAAAGACAAGAATAGATATAGATAAAAAAGGATGAACAATGCATACTTCAACGGTAACCAGGTATGCGGATTAAAATAATGTTAGGGTCACAATTCTTGTCTTTTCTGGTTTATGAGTAAAAGTAAATATACTTTGTATTTCATACTGATTTCTATTTAGTTAGATAACAAATTTTCTACGGAAATTTCCTTGATACAAAAGCCACGTTTTCGTGTTTTTTGGTCACAGAATATGTTCTTGGTATTGTCAATCAAAGTATAAATATAACAATAAAATGGCTAATTATTGAACGAAATCGCCCAGACATTTAAAGTAAACTTTCACTGATAAAGTGATAAACGTCAAATATAATGATGACTAATTGGATTTTATCAGTGTAAAACTGCACTGGTTATCTTAATTCGTGATTAATTACCTGTTTACCCCTATTCCTATTTTAAACAGGTAATTAACTTCATATTACCATAATGACATCATTTCTTCGTCTATATCAACAAGAAGAACAAATCAGTTCTCAGGCATCAGCCCTTTACGAGTGTTCTATTGAATTTATTCATTTGTATACTTTTTCTAAAATAATTATGTTATCATTACGAGGGAATTCTTTGATTAATAATGATTTCTTTAATGAAATAATAAATGAAAGAATATTTTCAACCGATAAACGTCCTGCGTTTTTATTCCATTAATTGAGAATCAGTTTTTCGCAATGATTAAAAATCTGGTGTGATACACTCACACAACTTCCTTTTACAGTGATCTTATAATTATAAAAATTTTTAATTTTTACGCATTTGTCAAAATTTTCATAAATTGCAAATTCTACAAAAACGCTACAAAATAGAGCGTTAGTTGAAGAGACAAATTTTCTCTAAAATTTTAAGCTGAATTCAAAAATGTAATAATATACCCGGTGTTCTATTTAAAATAGGAGTTAATAAAAAAATAGAAAAAAAAACCAAAATAAACCCATTTTAGAAGTATTCAACTGGAAAATCACCTACCTCACATCAATACACATTAAAAATGTAATCAAAATGTAAAGTTTAAAAAAAATCGTTAGAGCCGTTTTTGAAAAAATCGAAAAAAACTGAACAATCACAAAAGTAAACACCTACTTCGGGTCATGCGATTTTCTTCAAAAGCTTGCTCTCTCATCTACATAGTTCAAGAAACTTTCACGTGTTATAAATCTTTTCGTTTTTGAGATATTCTGTTCACAGACAGACAGACGCACACAGTCACACAGACAGACAGACAAATGAACAAAAACATGTTTTTTTGGATTCAGGGGACTCCAAAACGTGAAGATCTGTTGAAAACTCAATTTCGAATTTTTGGGGTGAATCCTTTATCGTAAAAGGAAGTAAAAAATGTTTGCTACATCTTCGCCGTACATTTTGAAACTCTCGCGTCATACATTAGCAACTCTGCCTTTGCACAAAGGTTAAGAATTTACATGTTTATTATAAAAACATCAAAGTGGAACATATATTATAGGATACAAGGCGCACAGAAATTTGCTTCGGAATTTTTGTAGCTAAAGATTGTTTCTATTTTTTTAATTTGATGTTAATTACTGAATAAGTATTGTTCAGAAAACTAGATCTTTTATTTTACTTACGGTGCTCCTAATAATATATAATATTTTTGACAACCTAGTATTCAAACATCTAACATAATAACAGGATGTACAAATTTAAATTAAATTTAATACTAATATAATAAATTGAAACCATGATCTGCTATGGTGTAAAAATATGGCGAATACAGTTTCCTCACCCAGTAGGCTGTTATATGTTTTTAGTTGGTTGCATGCAGGAATTGTGATAGTAGTCAAACTGCGGCATGAACCAATTATGAATGTTGTTACAACTGCTTTATTGACATTGTTACAATTTTAGCTCATATATAATAAATTGTAATTTTTATTAACAATATTTGTTAGATATTGTATATTTTGTAGTCAGTTAAAACCATTGTATGTGTGTACCTATTTAATATTGTATTATACTCTTTCAACCATATTTCGTATTAACTTTTTATTACCTCACTTAATGCTAAATGCAATTATCTAAGAATAACTGAAATTATATATTATTCTAGAAATCAACTTAATACTTTTAAATAATATTTCTATTTTTTATTGTATGTACAGATGAGGAAAGGGAAATCTTTTGAGATGTGTTCAAAAAGCCAATATGTTTTTGTCAGATCTCAACCCTTATAGAGATTTACTGAAAACTGGTAGAAGATATTCAAATTGACAGACTTTTTCTATAAATAGGAGGGTTTATGAATAAGAATTTCTTTAATTTGTAGGTATGTTTCTAACGGGGTGAATTTAGCAACTCATAATATATTTTATTATTTTACAGAAACTCTGTTGATCAACCATATTGAAAAAACTAAAAAAGTGTTTAAATAAATCAAGCTTTGCACTATATATTTTTTGGTATTCTTGTCCGCCGAAAAAATCCAACAAAAACATTTATAGGGGTTGCTAATTTCAATCCCGTAACGCCATCCCTAAAAATTTAAAACATTTCTTAAATAAGATTTTTTATTGCTAAAAAATATCTGCCAATTATTAGGTTGATATCATTTGCCAGCTTTCAGTAAAATGACACAAATCTAATTTTAACCCCCCTCTAATATCTTCGAAAACGTCCTAAAAATATTTTCTTCTCCTCCCGGCTTATCCTGTATCTTATTTGACAAGCATTTATTTGTTTTGAAATGTATACTAATAAATGCGGTTGTGCTATAATTTTTGTTAAAATAGTAAATTAATTTTCTCTAAAACCCTGGATAATTTTGTTGAAATCTTTGTCAATTAAAACAATCCTTTTGTTGTATTTGGCTGTTTTTTAGTATAATATTGTAAATGGTATAATCCGTTGAATAAACATTATTATTATTATTATTATTATTATTATTATAAATAATACAAGTGCTGGAAGACGTGCATCTTATTATAAAATTGCCATTTACAGCCTAGCCAGGTATAAGACTTAGCTTATCAGAGACTCATCTATGACGCATTGAAGTCGCCTGAATAGATCATCTATCCCCTGTCAAGAATCTCTACGCGTAGCCCTGGATAGTAAAATTTATTTGAGCTAGATGTGTATGATAAGTTGCATAAGTGATTTGTTACGAATTTTCAAGTGACTCCTACCACCTTGGATATCTAATTTAAGAAAGTTTTACATTTTTAGGGATAGCGTTACGGGATTGAAATTAGCAACCCCTATAAATGTTTTTATTGAATTTTTTTCGGCGAACAAGAATTTGAATACCAAAAAATATATATTGCAAAGCTTGATTAATTTAAACACTTTTTTAGTTCTTTCAATATGGTTGATCAACAGATTTTCTGTAAAATAATAAAATATATTATGAGTTGCTAAATTCACCCCGTTAAAAACATACCTACAAATTAAAGAAACTCTCATTCATAAACCTTCCTATTTATAGAAAAAGTCTGTCAATTTTCATTTGAATATCTTCTACCAGTTTTCAGTAAATCTCTATAAGGGTTGGGAATCTGACATAAACATATTGGCTTATTTTTCTTATTTTGACCTTCTGAACACATCTCAAAAGATTTCCCTTTCCTCACCTGTACATACAATAAAAAATAGAAATATTATTAAAAAGTATTAAGTTGATTTCTAGAATAATATATAATTTCAGTTATTCTTAGATACTTGCATTTAGCATTAAGTGAGGTAATAAAAAGTTAATACGAAAAATGGTTGAAATAATAAAATACAATATTAAATAGGTACACACATACAATGGTTTTAACTGATTACACAATATACAATATCTAACAAATATTGTTAATAAAAATTAGAATTTATTATATATGGGCATATAAAGAGTGTTTAAAAATGTCACATAAGCTTGATGGTACGTTAATTGGTTCTGCGAAGCTCAAGAATCGACTTCTATCTGAAGAGAAGGCAAGTCATCTTTTTTCTCAGGTAAACTGAATAAAACAATGAAAATAGACGAGCTTGTGCAACTTCATACATGTAAAAATAAAATTTCAGCAACTATACTCCATTCACAATGTTTCCTCCCCCCACCAGGCTATTTTAGGATGACATGTTTGTTGGTACGCATGCGAAATAACTAGACAACAAAATTAGATTATGTTATTTTCAATTTGTGGTTATAATATTTGAAGGCCTGCATTGTTGCGGTTAAATTTTTTCCTCCTTCCGTAAAGTTTTTGGCATTTTGACACTAAAATTGTAACAATGTCAATAAAGCAGTTGTAACAACTTTCATAATTGTTTCATGCCGCAGTTTGACTACTATCACAATTCCTGCATGCAACCAACTAAAAACATATAACAGCCTACTGGGGGAGGAAACTGTATTCGCAATATTTTTAGGCCAGAGCAGATCATGATTTCAATTTATTATATTAGTATTAAATTAAATTTAAATTTGTACAGCCTGTTATTATGTTAGATGTTTGAAGACTAGGTTGTCAAAAATATTATATATTATTAAGAGCACCGTAAGTAAAATAAAAGATCTAATTTTCTGAACAATATTAATTCATCAAATTAAGAAAATAGAAACAATCTTTAGCTACAAAAATTCCGAAGCAAATTTCTGTGCGCCTTGTATCCTATAATATATGTTCCACGTTGATGTTTTTATAATAAACACGTAAATTCTCAACCTTTGTACAAAGGCAGAGTTGCTAATGTATGACGCGAGAGTCTTTCAAATGTACGGCGAAGATGTAGCAAACATTTTTTACTTCCCTTTACGATAAAGAATTCACCCCAAAAATTCGAAATTGAGTTTTCAACAGATCTTCACGTTTTCGAGTTTCCTGAACCCAAAAAACATGTTTTTGTTCATCGCATAACCGGAAGTAGGTGTTTACTCTTGTGATTTTTCATTTTTTTTCGATTTTTTTCAAACTTTACATTTTGATTACATTTTTAATGTGTATTGATGTGAGGTAGGTGATTTTCCAGTTGAATACTTCTAAAATGGGTTTCCTTTGTTTTTTTTTCTATTTTTGTATTAACCCCTATTTTAAATAGAATACCCGGTATATTATTACATTTTTGAATTCAGCTTAAAATTTTAGAGAAAATTTGTCTCTTCAACTAACGCTCTATTTTGTACCGTTTCTGTAGAATTTTCAATTTATGAAAATTTTGACAAATGCTTAAAAATTTATAATCAAATTGTTTACTAATTATAAGATCACTGTAAAAGGAAGTTGTGTGAGTGTATCACACCAAATTTTTAATCATTGCGAAAAACTGATTCTCAATTAATGGAATAAAAACGTAGGACGTTTATCGGTTGAAAATATTCTTCCATTTATTATTTCATTAAAGAAATCATTATTAATCAAAGAATTCCCTCGTAATGATAACATAATTATTTTAGAAAAAGTATACAAATTAATAAATTCAATAGAACACTCGTAAACGGCTGATACCTGAGAACTGATTTGTTCTTCTTGTTGATATAGACGAAGAAATGATGTCATTATGGTAATACGAAGTGAATTACCTGTTTAAAATGGGAATAGGGGTAAACAGGTAATTAATCAGGAATTAAGATAATGATACCAGTGCAGTTTTACACTGATAAAATACAATTAGTCAGCATTATATATGACGTTTATCAGTGAAAGTTTACTTTAAATGTCTGGGCGATTTCGTTCAATAATTAGCCATTTTATTGTTATATTTATTCTTTGATTGACAATACCAAGAACATATTCTGTGACCAAAAAATACGAAAACGTGGCTTTTGTATCAAGGAAATTTGCGTAGAAAATTTGTTATCTAACTAAATAGAAATCAGTATGAAATACAAAGTATATGTACATTGGTCGAGCATTGCCAGCTGAACTGAACGGCTATAAACGCTGTGAAGATTCATGCCGAGGCAGTGCAGCCAAGTTGATCAGGTCTTGCACCTCCCGCCTGACAACAAGGAAGACCGCAGGGTATCACTGGCAACGATCAGTGATATGCGATCCTAGCGATTGCATCCTTCTCGTGGTGGCCCCGTTGAGACTGAACCCCGCGGATCTAGACTGGGAAGTCGATAAACATCCCCCAAGCCCAGCTGTCGTGTCGTGGCTAAGGGTCTGCACTTGGGATAACGATGCCGGCAAAGACGAACCTCTGGTCACGTCATTGCCGTTATACCATACATGGATATCTCTGCTGTAGGCATGTATTACGGGAGATATCTGTGCTGGGGGTCTTGGCTTCACCGCCCGGACCAAGAGGAGAAAACCTCAATAAAAATCCTAAATCTCACGGCGGGGGACCAGGCTCAAGAGATGCATGGCTGTCTAGAAGATCAGCCTTTCTGGTTCCAAAATCCCCTTTTCGAATGTGTTATGCGACCCGTGCAAAGCAGAGCACCAGCAGGTGTAGGCGCAGGGGCTTATAATATGCGTCATCAACGGAGCCTTCTGGATACCAGGCGCCCTCCAGAAGTATTTAGCCAAACCTCTTACAGTTGAATTAAATACTCACTTGTATGGATTTAACAACTGCTTTTTCACAGGGTGAAGACGACAAACTGATGGAGTCATCACCGCTTCCGACCACTGATGCTCAGACTTCGGTGACCGAGATAGAAATGGAACAGTGTGCCTCTACTGCAGAGTTGACAGTCCAGACTTCCAGTCAAGGACAGTCTTCCGAGCAGGAAAAGGCCGCAACCGGAGCGGACATAGCCGATAAACTAGGCAAAGTGTCCCTCAAAAAGGTCCAACTTACAGCCAAGGAACGCAGAGAACGCGCCAAGCGAGCCTGCGAAGCCAAGGGCATTAAGTACGACCCAAACTTTAAAAGAAAGCAGAAGATGGAGAAGAAGAGGGCAGCAGACCCAGCTTCGAAATCTGAAAAACCTGCAACCAACCAGGGACAAAAGAGGCAACGCTCTGACGAAGCCACTCCCTCCCCGGCAAACGCCAAAAAGAGGCCGAGGCAGAAAGTAGACAAGCCGACCTCACCAAAGGCAGGCACCAGCAAGCTTGATTTTGCTGAGGCAGCCACTTCGGTGAAGATGGCCATCTACCCTGCTGCATATCCAGACGTCAAACTGACAAAGGAACAAGGTGACCTAGTCAGAGACAGTCTGATAAATCTCATCTTCCAGATGGAAGAAGAAGAGAACACACCTCTCTTTACCAGCCACTATCTCGAAGCTGGTACATACGTGGTTGCGTGCAAGGACGAACTCACAAAACACTGGTTAAGTGAGCAAGTACCTAAGCTGCACCCGTGGACCAATGCCAAGCTGGAGGTAAAAGAGCGGGCAAAAGTTATTAACTCTGTCCGGGTAGTGTTCAACGTCCCCAAGTGGTACGACAAACAGAAACCCGAGGTTATTCTCCGTTTGATCGGAAAACAGAACAAACGGAAGGCAGATCTCCAAACCGATACCTGGAGAATACTCAACGTCACTCCACTAGAAGATGGCGGTAGAACGTTCGCAGCAATGATAGATGACAGGGCAAAACAAGCACTAACATCCATCAACTGTGTAGCGCACCTAGGCCTCAACAAGGTCACTTTCCTTATCCGCTCCAAGGATAGGAAAGAAGAACTTGAAAGTAGTGCAAATTAACCTCCACCACTGCAAAGCAGCCACTGCAAATCTAAGCAGAAAGCTGCTAGCAGATGACATCGATTTAGCACTGATCCAAGAGCCATGGATAGTTAAGGGACAAGTCCGTGGATTAGGGGGTGCTAAAGGTAAGCTTATTTATAATCATGCAAGTCCTAGAACATGCATACTTATAAGAAATAATCTAGACTGTTTACCACTAATGGAATTCTGTTCTAGAGACATAACCACAATTAAAATAAAATGGAATAACGATGAAGGTTGTGACCAAGCCATTATAAGCTCCGTCTACCTTCCATCCGATTCCAGGGACCCACCGCCTAGCGAGGAACTAGAGAACCTAGTATCATCTGCCTCCCAAGACGATCTAGACCTCATCCTAGGCTGCGACGCAAATT
Organism: Agriotes lineatus; assembly: GCA_940337035.1. NCBI lineage: Eukaryota > Metazoa > Arthropoda > Insecta > Coleoptera > Elateridae > Agriotes > Agriotes lineatus. The sequence continues at coordinate 110,481 of CALNHX010002453.1, forward strand.
CGCACCACACCATTTGGGGCAGCACCAACTGCAACATAAGAGGTGAGTCACTTTTAGAATTTATCTTAACTAACAATCTAGTAGTAGTCAATAAAGGTAACACTCCAACCTTTTATAACACTAATAGACATGAAGTTATAGATATTACCATAACCACAATGAGAATTAGTCAATCAGTGAATAAATGGCAAGTTTCAGACGAACCATCACTATCTGACCACAATTATATAACCTTTGAACTGTCTCAACGGGAAGTAAGCCAAAGAGTTTACTACAACCCAAGAAAGACAGACTGGGACCTATATAAACAAAAACTACAAGAGAAGATAGAACACCTAAAGTTCAGATCTTCCAATAAAGTAGTTTTAGACTCAAATGCTGACCGGTTAAAAGAGGCCATGATTGACTCCTTTCAGAGTAGCTGTCCTCTAATAGACCCAAGTCAGCAAAGAGCAAAAAAACACACAAATTGGTGGAATAAAGACCTAGAAAAGACCAGACAAGAAGTCAGACGTCTGTTTAACAGGTCTAAAGCCACAAATAACTGGGAGAACTATCACAAGGCTCTCACAGACTATGGCAAAAAGATCAAGGCAGCTAAGATAGCAGCCTGGAAAAAGTTTTGCCAGGAGGTGGAGACCACGCGATCCACAGCTAGACTCCACAAAATCATCTCAAAGCAAGCCATGAACCCAGTAGGCACTCTTAAAAAAGAAAGCGGAGAATACACTACAACGGAAGAGGAGACTTTATCTCTTTTGATAAAAACTCACCTACCCGGAGCAGTGGAACAACCCACTCTGGCTGAACCCAATCATACCCCTAGGAGGGAAGACTGGGAAACAGCTAAGAGAATAGTCAGCAAAGAAAGGATTAGATGGGCAACTAGCCTCTTCAGTCCTTTCAAATCTGCTGGAAACGACGGCATACAACCCGTAATGCTGCAGAAAGGGATAGATATACTGCTGAACCCACTCAAAGACATGTTCCAAGCAAGTCTTGCCTTGGGTTACATCCTCCAATCCTGGAGAGTGACTAAAGTAGTATTTATCCCTAAGCCTGGTAAGAGCAGCTATGCAGAAGCTAAATCTTACAGACCTATCAGCCTAACGTCATTCCTCCTTAAAACGTTGGAAAGATTAGTAGACAGATACTGGAGGGAGGAAGCCCTAACTTCACTCCCGATTCACAAATATCAACATGCTTACCAAACAGGGAAGTCATGTGAAACCGCCCTACACCAACTAGTGGGGAAAATTGAGAGAACCTTGGAGTACAAGGAGTACGCAGTCGGAGCATTTCTAGACATAGAAGGTGCCTTCGACAACACCTCCTACCACTCTATTGAAAGAGCAATGACAAACCATCAGATCGATAACACCACGATAAGATGGACTATGGCAATGCTCAACACCAGAGTTGTAAAAGTCAAGTTATTTGACAAGGAAAAGACAGTGCAGGCGACAAGGGGATGTCCACAGGGAGGAGTTCTTTCTCCACTCCTGTGGTGCCTCACAGTTGATGAACTGCTGATCCAACTCAATAACAAAGGCTACTACACTCAAGGATACGCTGATGACATTGTCATACTGATTCAAGGTAAATACCAAAGAACCGTAGACAATGTAATGAAAACAGCACTAAAGATAACCGAAGAGTGGTGTCTACTGTCTAGAGAATAATCTTAGAATTAATCCCAGCAAAGCCACTCTCGTCGCTTTCACTCGTAGAAAGAACATCACAAACAGAATGAACATAAAACTGTTTGAGACAAATGTCAACTGGGAGAACGAGGTTAAGTACTTAGGTCTAACCATCGATTCCAAACTAACTTGGAACTCCCACTTAGACAAAACAATCACCAGGTGCATACAAACATTAGTTATTGGAAAAAGAGCCATAGGTAGTACGTGGGGGCTCAAACCGGAACTGACCCTCTGGCTGTACAAAACCATGGTTCGACCAATAATTTCATATGGAATAATCGCCTGGTGGCCCAAAATAAAACAAGCAACTGCGATCCACAAAATCAGCAGAATACAATATCTAGCTAATCGGTGCATCACTGGAGCCTTTAAAGGCACCTCAGGACAAGCACTGAATGCTATTTTAAATCTGCCACCTCTGCACATCTTCTTGGAAGGTGAAGCCAGAATGGCAGCCTACAGATTACAAAGTACAGGTCACTGGATGACCACAGCTAATAATCTAGGACATGGCAAGATCATGTCACACATCAACAACCCAATATTAGAAATGGGTTCTGATCTTATAATCAAAGCCTATGACTTTGAAAAGAACTTTACTGTACACACAAGTTGGAATCCGGACCAACTACCAACTCCAACAAATAAGAACATCATTTTTTACACTGATGGATCTAAGTTTGAAGGGGGTACAGGTTCCGGTGTGTACAGTACCAATCCTAGAACCAACGAAAAAGTCAGTCTAGGAAAGTTTTGTAACATCTTTCAGGCTGAAGTACACGCTATTAACGTATGCGCAAATATCAGCATAGAAAAGAAGCTGCTCAATCGAGACATACACATTCTCTCAGACAGTCAGGCAGCATTGAAAGCGTTAAACGCTTTCAGTACTTCATCGAGACTGGTCAAGGAATGCAAATCCAAACTTCAAACCTTAAGCCAGGGAAATACAGTAAAATTATGCTGGATCCCAGGTCACCAAGGTATTGAAGGAAACGAAAAGGCGGACAAGCTCGCAAAAGAAGCAGCCCGTAATGCAATGACCGGTCCAGAACCTGGTCTAAGCATTCAGAAAAACCAAGCCCGCTCAGCCATTAATGAATGGGTCAATACCGCACACCAACTAAGGTGGAGAAACTACAATCAAGCAACACACTGCAAAAGATTGCTAAAAACTCCGAATCCACATACCACCAAAACCCTGTTGAGACTGAACAGAACTCGAATCAAGCAAGTAGTCAGTCTACTAACAGGCACTGGAGCATTCAGAGAATTTATGCACAGGATCAATATCTATAGAGATGAACCTGTTTGCAGATTATGCCAAGAGGATGATGAAACAGCCTATCATATCCTCTTTGAATGCCCAGCATTAGAGCGTAAAAGACACCAACTCGATTGGAGCCTTAACTCTATTGACAACCACAAGCTAGTAGGGGACATTGCAAGTCTAGTAAAAGACACGGATGTCGGCTTGCTAACTTGAAAACTCCCGACAGTACAAAAAGCCCTAAGGGCTGACGTGCGCATGCCAGCAAAAGGCAGTCGTGTAATCTAATCTAATCTAATCTAATCTATGTACTTTTACTCATAAACCAGAAAAGACCAGAATTGCGACCCTAACATTATTTTAATCCGCATACCTGGTTACCGTTGAAGTATGCATTGTCCGTCCTTTCTTATCTATATCTATTCTTGTCTTTAGTACTCGGCATGGAAGAATTAAACATTTGAATTCATGATTTTTTAGTTGTTATTTGATTAATCACCGCTTACTAAACATAATTTCAGTTGGCGATATCTACCGCTGGAAGTGACGAGATTTAAAGAGTCTAGAAGAAGAAATATGTAAGATGTAGCAACTTTTATTCTTAATAATAGATAGTCCCATTTTAAAAATTCTATTGCTTTATGTCCTGCTCCCCATTATAAAGTTTATGTGTATTTAAAGAGATTTTCAAAATAGTAACAAATAACGACAAAATCACAAATTAACCTATTTTTTTTATTTGAAGAGATAAATTATTTTTTTGTTATAATTCTGTTAATAATGTCAAAACTGAAGACTGTCCACCATCGATACTCTGTTCATCTATAGAAGGTAGATATATAAATCGATTTTTAGCCGAATAATTTCTGTGGCTCTTACAGCCTTAAAGCTCAGCTTTGACTTCGCTTTCTTAGTCTGCACGATTAGTCTATGTTGGTACCGTTTCATCCAACAGCTAGGCGAGGTTGAAACCATATTGGATTCTTTGATCGACGTTAAATTCAACAGCTAAACTACCACCTTATACGATAACATATTTTTGCTGCTATTTAAAAATACAACGGTGTTAATAAGTGTATGAATTAACGATATTGAAATATTTCTGCTTATGTTGGTTTTACCATTTATTGTATCAATACAATAGTGATATATATGAGTCTTTTCTACGTATCTTGCACATTGCCTATTTGTGCGTTAAAGTTGGATTATAAATTACATACGTTATGCTGTAAACGCAGCGTGTACACGCCGCGGGGTTAATATTGGGTTTGACCTAATTACGTAGGCACCTCATCTTTAAACATCCTAGATACAATATATTATTTCGGTACGAGGAACTACCCTCGTATATTACTTATTTGCATGTAGGCATTAAAAATAAATATAACTTTAATTGCACCGTATTTATATTTTTTCTATAAAAGGTTATAGTTTATCAAAGAGTTTGGGTTTAATAGGTGTATTTTTGATATTGGTTACAGAATGATTTTGGGCATTAATAGCTCGCTTTCCGGTTTATAGTGAAGTGTAAGATTATCGTTAATTTATTTATCCTATTGCTACTGCGTATTAGAGAGTTTAGCGGTCACGTGATATATCGTTGTATCATATTACATTATATTTTTTTATTTTAATTAAAATGCTAATATTGTTTAAAATCCTTGGATCCCTGGAAATTATCTTCTTTTTAATTGCAACGATGGCTGAGGCTGAATCGCGATCTACTTAACTCGAATTAACTATCTATATGTCAAGAGTGTTCTATAAATACGAGATGTTGGAGCGGACGATAGATAAATTGTTCATGCAATGCAGATGAAACCAGTTAATCAGAAAAGTATAGATATTTCTATTGTGTAAACCACTAAATAGCAGTTTCATATGGGTAAATAAATTAGATTCACTATATTTGTCATAATTTCACTTTTACAGTTAGGTAATTGTTTTTATACAAGTTCGAAGTTAATTAGTCCGCGTTACAACGCTGTTATAAAAAGGTAGAGCGCAGTAAACATAATTTTCGAAATAAATTCCCGTATTCTTTTATTAGGGAATAAAACTTTTTATGAGACAAATATAAGGAAGGGATTTCTAGCCAACTTGGATTTATCTACTTTGGTTCATTTTCTAAAAATAATACCCAGTGAATATAGCAGTGGCTGTGCACACCTGCGGCATTGTTCTCAACTACTTAACTCCGTCCTTTGCTAAAGCGCAGCTTTGGTGGCAGCGTCTGCGGTCCTTGTCACGCGAAATGCTATTTGCGGGACAAAAGCACCGCAAATGAGATAACTAAAAACAAGCCTTATATAAACATGAGCCTTAAACAAGCATCGATTACCCGTTCTCGCTTTTGAGGGCTCAAAGCAAGATCTTTCCTTAATTAATTGCCAAATGTTGAATGCTTATGAATACTGAACATGTGCAAAATGTAAATTGCATGAATATAAACAAAAGTCTGTTGAAAATGCTTAATAGCAAATAATTTTTTACTACTGGAGTTCCTTAATAACTTTTTAAAGACCTGCTAGTTTTATATTATAAGCCATTTGGAAAAGAATAACATCGAATGAAACCTTACTGTTTGTTGGTGTAAACTAAATATTTGTATTTCAAATTGTTATTAGTAGAACTCATTATTGAAAAGAGCTTACTTTTATCCATTGTCAACATATATGCAAAAATTGTTTACTCCAAGAACAGATACAAGCTTCAATTTCGCTTTGATTAAGTTCTAGCTGTACTAAAAATTGTCTTTGCTGCATATTTTACTTGATTTCATAACAGATTCGACACGAAAGGCTGTACTCTATAATGAACGAAGTATTAAGTGATCAAGTTAACTGCATTATATAAAGCACTACAACATGCATAGTTTACCAATGATGATCATTTTAAGAGATACAGTTGTCACCATTGCATAATATAAAATACACCTCCCGTAAAAGAATCTATGTCAATTTAAGTTTTTTTAAGTTCTTTGTGAAATTCTTGACAGAACATGGGCAAGTAATTTCTCACAAAAATGTCCATATAATTTACTGGTTACGAGGTTTTGTATGAAAACATATTGCAGCTTTTTACACATACAGAAACTTTAAAACAATTAAATAATGCACGTGAACTTGTTTTCTATAATGCGATACAAATTGAATGGAAGGGCAAATCGAAAATGTTCATTCTTGTTCTAATTGATGAGACACGGCCTACCATCAAATATATCTTTCCAACTATATATATTGTAAAGGTTTATGTTAGACGATGATTATAATAAGTTAATTTAAGAAATAAATACACCCCCTACACATATTTTATTTTTATTTAAAATCAAATTCCGACTGATCAAAAATAAATAAATAATTGTATCAATGGGTTCAAGATTATAGTGTTTTGCCCTTTATTAGTAATTTGTCTGGAGACTTGAATATTCCTGATGCTTACTCGAAATGATAACGTCTCGCTGGTACAATAATTTCCGGCTCCTCAAGCTGTTAATGTAGTTTTTACAATACCTTGAACTTTTTAGGTGGTCGAACGTTCTATCTTCGGAACGGAACCCCAAACTGGATCTTCTCTGGAAGTCTCTGCCTGCGATGTAGATGATGCTGGCCTTGGTGCTGCAGCTCCCCACCATGCCTCGCAGTCGTCAGCTCTGGATTTCGACTCCTGGTTTGTTCGCAGTCGCTCTTCGGAAATTGGAGCTGGTCACCGTTCGCACTTTCGAAAACTGGCTGGTGGTGCAATAATTTTTTTAGTATCGTGGAAAACGTTGCCCATACGGTCACTGATACTCCAAATTTTGCTTAACACGATGGTGTAATTATTTTTTTATTATTTTGATTGTAAATAGGTAAAAAGTTAAATACTTTGGAGACACAAATTAAGCTTGGTATCTAATAATTTATTTCAATTGTTTCTCTTTCGCGTTCGTTAACAACAATTGCCTATCTGGCTACATAAAAACGGATGTTAACTGGATACAATGCAATTACTTATAATCTAATTTTACAACTTAATTTATAAACCTGTACATCACCTATTTTCTAAATTAGTATTTGTTCATGTTTGCAATTTATCTAAGTTCTAGCGCCACTCACAAAGTTTTATTTTAATTGTCTGTTCACTTGTGTCATTATACTGACTTATTTTTTATAAACACAAATCTTGTCCATTTCCTGTGGTGTCAATTTCTTGCATTTTATAAAACCTGTCTGAATTTCACCAATCTTCAAATATTACTGCTCCATTTTCTTATAGCCTTATTCGATCTATTATTGTGCTCTTTTTACACTGTATTTGAACATTCTGTCTTTCTTACCTTTATTTAAAAAATTCATAGAACTGTACTTATTTAATTATACTGACATGTAAATTTAATTAACCTTCATGTAATAAATTCCTTTGATAAAACTGTGAATTTAACTTATGATTTGAGCTCTGCCTTACTGCCATACATTCTAAAGTAATCCCAATTAATATCGGCAATGCTTGACCGATGCAATCATGAATTAAAATTTCTACTATGACTCCTTGCAGTTGCCTGCTTACCCCAGCTCTGTGCTTTGTTTGACTTGCTTTAAATTATTGATTCTGCAAGGAGAGTTGTGCAACGGGCTAAAGACCATTTCAATATATTGCTATAGAAAAGGCTCTAATGGTTATTTTTAAACAAATACTCCATTTACTGCAAAAAATTAATTTCGGATGAACGTATACCTTTATTTCGTACTATATTTCAGTTTAAAAAAAGGCGAATCAATGAATTCCACCATCTGCACTACTAAATATCTCGCTTCAATAAAAGAATAAATACTCATAAACTCTTATCTCCCGGTTGTCCATGTCACAATGCATAACGAAATAGGACATTGTATACAAACACAAACCAACAAGTTGAACCCGATTTAATAAAAAATATTAACCTCGGAACTCACTTTTATACGTTCAACACCAGCAGCTATCCCTTGTCGTTAGCGAAGTCACTATTGTGTTTCCTGCCTGTCGAAAAAATCAAGGCATTTCTATTGATCACACCACAAAAATTAGCTCGAAGCGAAGCCAGCCAGGAAAATCGTCGTCAGCTAGCTTGTTCGCTGATTTTCACGTCCAAAACCCAGGAAACAGCCACCCAAATCAAAGGTATAATTAGTAATTGTCCCATTTTAATGTATATTGATAATTCGCCCGTACTTTGTTCAAAGTTAATTACTGGTAAAATCAACCAGTAAAAATGTCGAAAATAAGAATACCAGTCGTAATTGAAAACACTCGTTATTATTGCCACAATTAAATTAACTTTATAGGTGAGCATTTACATAACAATATTATTATTATAACCTCAGTTCAGGTTTAATTCACGAACAATCCGTCATAAACAAATAACCTAATCTCAAATCGGGTTAACAAAGAAACTTGGTTTTGCGTTATAAAAAGTGTCATCAGAGTTCTCTATTCTGTTCGAGTTTTTGCTTATACAGAGCATTGCGAAAATTTCGGATTAACTTTATGTTACACGATTAAGGAGTAGAAGAAAAATACGAAATGGGTTATATTTTTTGATGATATCGCAGTCCAAAGTTTGATTATGAATTTCTTTAATATTGAATATTATGATAGACAAATATTAAAGGATTAAAGCTAATAATAATTATGTAAATAGTTATAAATAATTTTATCAATTAACATACAAAAACTTAAGAACTCTTGAAATTCAAAATAAAAAAATATGTTGAAAATATCAAAAATTCATTTGACAACATTGCTCTTAACAGGTTGCATAGAAGTTATTTATTAAATGTCTCATTTATGGAAACAATGCAGCCTTAGCTGTTTGTAATGAACAAATTGGCAGTTTCAGTTAGTCTTGAGGTTATAAAACCTTGCTATATCTTTCAAAATATAACAAAAATCATGTTTATACTATTTTCCTCCTACTTAAGAAGTGCCTCTTCCTAACGTAACACTGAGTTAATTCGACAATTCTGCAGCACCCTGTATAGGCTGCCAGAAACAACAGGCAACGCAACCTCAGATTAGTCGATTTGGCATTGAGCATAGTTATTCAATTGTTTTGATGCCCGACGTAACCGCCAAATTAAACTGTACACTTATTCTAATAACTATTAATTACAATTAACGAAGTAGTATTAATTAATAAGTAAAAACTGTATATAGTATACTAATCCTCTTTCAAATATTTTTAGTCTAAACAGTAAACGAAATGTGCTATAATTATACATTTTGGCTCATATTTATTTAATCTGGAAATTAGTAAAACAAACTACTATAATTTTCTACATTCGTCTTTCTTGCTATTTGCACAATTTGACTTAAATCTTTATTTGATTTCTCATAAAAATTCTCGCCACAAATTTGACATTTAATCAAAATTGATTTTTATATTTTTCTATGAGGGGACCTGTTTTAGGGTCAAAGAGAGATTTAAATTGTGTTCTCTAGCTTCTATACCTATTTTACATGAAATTTTACAGGTTAACACTCGCAGTGAAGTATCCTGTATTACGAATTTTAGCTTGTTGGTGTAATAAGTCATTTAAAATCCAACTTATTTCGGTTGTGTTACTATGAAAGTTATTGGCAAAACAAACCAGACCAGTCGTAAGATAGCAACTTTCACAATCATAAGCTTCCGATCCATCCATTACGATCGTCAATGGAAATATAGTAAAAACTGATAATATGTCAATAGGTTTTAGCATGACTAGGTCTTTAAATTGTAATAATCGTTCTATTTAATGCGAGAGTATTTGCAAATTCAAATTTTTAATTCATTTTCATTCGAATGCGTTACAGTAATAATTAAATTCATAATTCTTTGTCTTGCGTTTTTCTTAACATCTATTCATAGCAATATCTATTTTGAAAATTACGAACAGAAATAAACATCTAAAATCATACTTCAATTGCTCTTTAAAATATGTCCTGATAAAGCCAAGAGAATTTTGCTCTAAGTAAGTTTATAATAGACTTTTAACGAAAAACCGAAAATAAAAAATGCATTTTTCGGAATAACTTTAAAACTAAGAATGCTGTATCCTAGTTATTTTGTGAATATCATGCAGCACTAGAATTTGCAACTTTGCCCCGGTTGAACCGGCCTTGTATCTCTTACTATATTCGAAATTCTAATGGTTATCCTCGAAATTAACAACCCCGTATACAATATGTAGGTTAGGGTCTTATTGGCGAGAGAAATTAGTTTAGCAAACTGTAAATATTTTTTTACTCAAAATCTATAATAAGTGGGTGTACTTAAGGCGGTCTTCTTTTATTTACATAAGTAATGAGCAGTAAACAAAAAGATTCAAGTACAACTCCTTTTTTGTAATTGTTAAAATGTCACAATCCTAGATTTCTTGAAATCTCTACTTTCCAGGGTCTCTATATGACGGAATAGTATATTAGGCAATAGATTTACAAAAGTGAAGTTTTACTCAACAAGTAGGGCTGGTTTCAGTACTTAAAATACTTAAATAGTTATAGTTCAATAAAACCACTTTTCGAACGGGTTTCCTATACTATTTTATCGCATTTTATGTAGATATTTGAGATATTAGATTTTTCTATTATAAGTGACATTAAATGTCAAAACATAACCAAGCTGAGTAGAACTCGCTTTTATGTAGTAAAGCACAATAAGCAGCTCCAGTTGATGTTATGCATTTGGCAGTACTGAAGTGTATTGGAGGGGGCACTGTAAGTAGGTATGTCATATTTGAGGTTAGTACGTTAGGTTTTGCGTCAAAACCTAACCTGCTAACCTCAAATTTGACATAGAGTTACAGTGTCACCAACAATACATTTCATTATTGCTAAACGTTAAAAGAATCGTAGTTGCTCTGCTGTAATGGTTGTAGTAACACACTAATCGATTTTGCATGTAGAAATGTAGTACAGGTTTATTCATTATAAATTACCCACCTTTTATCATCGTTATTATTGCCTATAGAAAAAAGTTTTAAATAAAAGTTGTGTGCTTATGACTGAATTTTGTTAAAATGCTATCAAAAGTACAGTAGCATGCAGATTTCAGGGGATACAAAAAAAATTAAATGGAATACCCTGTATATTATTAAATTTTTGGAATGAAATTTTTTTCTTGATTTCAAAAATATACCATATGTTACCCCTACCTTATACCGTTTTTGAGTTATTTTTGTTATTTTGTATATAACAAGTAAATATTTGGACTTTTTCTTCCTCACTCTAAACCATTTTGAGTATTTCATTAGAGAAATGTTACTTATCAGACATAATAGTTGCCATTTTCATAGCTTACTTTACTAATGTTAACTTTTCCATATTTACAGTAACTAGTTTAACTCAGATATCCGACGATTAATAACTCAAAAACGGTATAAAGTAGGGGTAACATATGATATACTTTTGAAATCAGGAAAAAAATTATTCCAAAAATTTAATAATATACAGGGTATACCATTTAAAAAATATATTATTTTTTGTATCCCCTGAAATCTGCACGCTACTGTACATTTGATAGCATTTTAACAAAATTCAGTCATAACCATACAGCTTTTATTTAAAACGTTTTTTTCTATAGGCAATAATAGCGATGATAAGGGGTGAGTAATTTATAATGAATAACCCTGTACATTACCAAATTGAAATGTTTTTTCAATTCCACCGGTCCATCTGTCTGTCCGTCTGAGTGTTGGCGCTACAGCTCAAAAACTATTTATTGGAGGAAGAAGATGCGAGTTAGATGTCTAGCTTAAACATATTGAGAGTGAACACTATAAAAATAAAATTCTGACAAGTTTTGCTTTAACTCAAGAACTATTAGTCAGACAAAAGTAATTTTTTCTTACGCTCAACGAAAGTAAGTATATCTTGTACCGAATAGATACGGGGTCAACGTCTTAAAATATTAAATTCTATCCTATTTTGTTTTAACTCCAGAACTATTAGGTAGACAAATATACTACTTTGCATATAGCTTAAACTTTTACCTTTGACCAAAATATGGATACATTAGACCCCACAGATACAAGGAGAACACCTTAAAATATTAAACTATGACTATTTTTGCTTTTTTTTCTCAAATGTGTTAGAGAGAAATAATATTTGCATATCGCTTGAGCTTTTAGGCTGGACGAAAATTGTTTGACATTTGAAGCAATAGAGACTGAACGTTGAAAAAGAATCCAAGAATTATGATCAGTGACAAGGGTGATAAGAGATACATTAATTTTGTAGTAAGTTTTGATAGGAAATAACATGTTTTCATATTTTCAAAATTATTAATTTCAAAATTTGCGAGGGAAGTTTCGTGTGAAGCCCTTTACAGATTTTTTTTGACTTACCGTAATGGAACTCTTAAGCTTCAGTATTAATGTCTATGGTGTTGTTGTAACAAGTGATGCGATCCCTACGGGTCCCATTATCAGTGAAATCAGGTTATGCGATGTGTTTCCCTGATTGAAGTGCCAGGACTTGCGCTTGCAAATTATGAGGGTGTGAACAATTGGAAGCGGTCTGGTCGGATGGGCTGTGGAGAGGTTTAATCTTCGTCGGGCTGACAGTTCCACCTGTCATCTCCCTAAGAGCTTAGTCGGATAAGGGTTGCAGGTTTATTCCGTTAGACAGTTCGACCTGTCAGTCCGGAAAGTGCAGGTAGGAACGGAGAGAAATTGGGGACTGGACGAGACAGGTCAGGTAATCTCAAGTTGAGGTATTCTCAAAAGCAGACCGGAACTGGTACTGCCGTCTTCTTTTATAGCTATTCTGCTGCGTTCATTCAGCGATACGTTGTGCAGAGAGAGTCGAATTTCTTATCGCCTGTTCACGTGTCAAATTGATGCAGCACTTGATAGAGCGATGTATTAAATTTAAATATATTTTATGTATAATAAAAATTTAATTCAGGATCAAACGTTAAAATGAAAAATGGTTAGCAACAGTATGAATAGATGCAGTATTTTTTTCTCTACAAAAAATGTATTTACACTTTAGCTCTAAAATAATTAGGGGAGCCAATAATTGGACATTAAGAATTTAACACGAGATGAAAAAAAAATTGACCGGAAGTCGACCTCGGAAAAGAAATCCGATTTCCGGTTTCTATATATTTTTGGAATCTACTCTTCAAGCTGAGTCGAATGATATATATCTCGTCCTCCTAAAATATATCTTCATTTTCTTGCTTCTCAGTTAATAATAACAAGTAATTCGGTAGTATAACTCTAGACATCAGAAATTTTACTTTGAGCGATCTTTTTCTGTTGGAGATTTGGCAACGCTGATCGTAGACCAATTTTTGTACTGTTTATTTATAAAAATGTCTGTTGAAATGTGGCGTGTGATTAAATATTAATATGTTGGACTGCTCTAAGTTTGACGAAATACATTTATTTATATTACTCTACTGTTCATGATAAGTGCAAGTAAAATTGCTGCTAGAATTCATAACATTTAAGTATTTCACTGAGGTAAGTAACAACCTAACCTCATTTTTAGGGCATTTCTTGTAACTTTTAATTTTATATTTAGAATGCCATGAAGACGTGTACCAACCACAACAGTACCTTAAAAGAACATCGTATGCAAACGCTAACATTTTCTTTTCAAATGAACGAGATCTGTGCAACAGCACGAGAACGTTGGACCCTAACAAAAAGTTCTGTCGTGTGTTAAATACATTTTAATGGAAAATACATTTGAAAACGTTAGAAATGAGAGTGGGGAAATGCAGAACTGTTGATGCATTACCCTCAATTAGCTGATAAAGCTGTCCCAAGCGTATTTCCAAATCTACCAACATATTGTCATCGAAAGCGCCTCAAGAAAGGACAAATCCTGAATGTAAAAGAAGACAAATATTGGAAAGACATGCACAAACAGTGAAAGTGTTTTTAAGTGATGACACCAGCAGTTTTTTGAAGTTTATGGAACAATTTGCGTCACACAAATTTAGATGTTACCAAACAGATAAGTTTAAAAAAATTGACCGGAAGTCGACCTCGGAAAAGAAATCCGATTTCCGGTTTCTATATATTTTTGGAATCTACTCTTCAAGCTGAGTCGAATGATATATATCTCGTCCTCCTAAAATATATCTCCATTTTCTTGCTTCTCAGTTAATAATAACCAGTGGCAAAAAATATTTAATTTCATTAAATTCATTTTTATTTCAAGTAGATAACATGTTGAACAGCCCTCGTATGTGTTGTAAAGTTATTGTAGCGGCAAAGAGCATATATGCTCTTTGGTAGCGGTTAAAATTATAATGACTCAAAACTGATGTGCCTGAACTAATCTATAAATTGTTACCGTGCACTTATTAGCACATAATTAACGTTTAAAACCATTTTAAAAATTTAAATTTCGTCTAGCAAATTACAGAAAATCGTTCTTATACTTTTTTTTCTCGATAACGGTTGCAGATACGAAAAAACTGCAAGAGAACAAAAAGATTCTAAACAAAACAGAAAACTCAATTTGTATTTTAGAATCTAACAGCGGCTCACCGCAAAAAAGTTCAGGGGGAGAAAAGGAAGCATGACCCCTGAAAAAATATCTCCCTGTAGATTCTCACAACCATTTGATATGCTCAATGATGTAAGCCCTGCAGCGTAACCTGTATTCCAAATTTGAGCTAAATATCTCAAAAACTGCAGGAGCTATAAAGGAAAAAGTTAAAAGTTAAAAAAAAATTGAGCGGAAGTCGACCTCGGAAAAGAAATTCGATTTCCGGTTTCTATATATTTTTGGAATCTACTCTGCAAGCTGAGTCAAATGATATATATCTCGTCCTCCTAAAATATATCTCCATTTTCTTGCTTCTCAGGTAATAATAACAAGTTAACAAGTTAACAAACGAGACTGTTCATACAATAGGTAGTGACAATGAAGATGTTATTAAGGAAATGCTAATGTTCCTAATCAAGAAAATGCCCATATGTTAAGAGAGAGCAAAGCGATCAAATTATCGAAGACAGTACCTGATCAAATGAATATGTCAGTAGAGATAAAGATACAAACTTTTTAATCCTATGTGGTAATGAAAAATTAAATTCTTTCTAGAATGCGAAACCATCGTGGGAAAAGTAGAATGTAACACACGTGTGGAAAGACTATTGGAAAAATTATTCAAATTAATTAACACTCGTTAGCGTTTTCAATGGCATTCTTTAAACACTGGTATACCGGGTGACAACGAGACTAGGGCCATGCTTATATCTTATTTATTTATGGATCTATTTGGATAAAATTTTATACCAAGATACTAAACATAATTTCTGATTGGCTGATAGATATAGTCAAAATGGCTGACTTCCTGTTTTACCGGAAATGATACCAACTTTGATTTTTTAAATGGAACACCCTGTATATTTTATGTTATTCTAATTCTATGAGTCAAATTACATATAATAGGCTTGCCAAATTTAATTTTTTTTAAACAAAAAAATTATTTTTTCAATTTTTATTTTTTACCGTAGAAGGCCTTGACCTGAATTTTTTTTCTAATTGACTCTAGCAACTCTTAATAATAGCTATTTTATCAATAAGGTCAATAACAAACCTTTAATAAAAGAATATAGTTTGCTAAACTCGTTTTTTAAGAAAAAGTCACTTTTTTAAATGACACCTACTAAGGGACATTTTGCCATTAGATAGAAAATGTCATTACCAATCTAACGATATGCATCATGCACTAGTTTATCTTTATCTGAAACTGAAAATTAATAAAAAAATAAATTTTTTCTTTAAAAAAATTGAAATTTGGCAGGACTATTATATGTAATTTGTCTCGTAGATGCAAAAAAATATAAAATATACAGGGTGTTCTATTTAAAAATACAAAGTTAGCATCATTTCCGGTAAAACCGGAAGTCAACCATTTTAGCTGTATCTATCAGCCAATCATAAATTATGTCTAGTATCTTGGTATAAAATTTTATCCAAATCGATTCATAAATAAAGAAGATATAAGCATGGCCCTAGTCTCATTGTCACCCGGTATAACTACTATTATCACATCCAAATGAGTGTGTAATATTTTACCGCACCCAAAAATAGTTTCCAACAGCAGTCATTTTTTTATATCTGAAACAATTTCAAATAAAGCTGGATTAAAATGTTATAACATCCGTCGTACAAAAAGTATTGTACATAACTCTTGTGTCTATTTATGTTGTGCGTTTTATCTGTTGAACACATTTTTTGAAAAGCATTGGTCATCGTTTGAATACATTATTGCAAAGATCATGGTCACTGTTGTTTTTCCACAGAGGTGATGAAGACAAATAAACAAAAAAGCTGAACTTCAATCGGCAGTATTTTTAATAATGTTGCAACTTGTAACATTATTTTTAACTATTTAATGAATCGCTTTTAAAAGTTTAAAACTAAGTCTTCGAAACAGCTCATTTTTTCTAAACAACACAGACGTAGCTTTTGACTTTGCTTATTCAAACATTAAATAGGTCAACACTGCACCTAGCGTTTACCTTAGACCCTTAATTTCATGCACCGTTAGCTTTAACCAATACTTAGTCATCCATGATTGACTAACTTCAGAGGACAGGTTAACAGAATATGCTAAAGGAAATGGACAATAAAAAAATCAAACGATGATGTACTTGCAAATGAACAACTGAAATTCTGGTAGCTACTAGCAGAAAACTGATTGTCAGCTGCCTTACATCTGATTTTCCCAATATTTTTGTTAGTTTTATTGTCATTGTGTTATACTTGAACTTATAATCTTAACAATATTTTGTTCTTATTTGCTTAGCTTTTAAGGCCAATCACAATTATTTGCGGTGTTGCTCAAATACTTTTTAAGCAAGTTTTGTTGGAGAACAATAAATTATACTCATTGAAAAATGAAAGACAAATATTTTCCCACGCCTACATACGAAAGTGGCAGTTTGCAAACAGTTAAATAGCCACGGAAAATAACAATATCGTTCACCCGGTCGTTATCATAACGGACGTGTATGTTAAGAAAATAATTCACAATTCACAGTTATACAGTGGGCTAAATATGCCATTTTAACCTAAAAACTAGTGACAGTATGTAATTTTAACCTAAAAAGTACTGACAATCTACTGACATTGTCAGTTGTTACAATACAGCTATCATCAAGGCTGTTTAAATTCTTCCAAGCCATGACACTGGCTCTGATGCCAAATTTTCTGTTAACCATTCCAGGAAATACTGAGTTTTAAAAACTTTAAAATATATTTGACATTAATAAACTATGTATTTTGTTAAGACAGTTCACATCATTTGCAAAAATGCCTTCGGAGTGTTGTGCCAGTTACGCTTCATTAGGTACTCCATATATTAGCGTGTTCAAATTTCTGTGGAATGAAACAACGGCACAAAAATTGTAACAAGTTTTGAATTGAGAGGATTGACGGATTCTAAAGATTGGTGTTATTTGTGAGAAGCACCTAGAAAAGCCAATATAAAAGTTGATAAGGTAAAGAGATTTGTTCAGAGTGTAATATCATTAGCTTCCAAACAAGATTCCCATTCTGAAAAAATGGAAAATATAGAAAATTGCAATGGAAAATTAGGTACTACCCATTAGGAATTATGTTAAAATTGAATATTATGTACACTCCGAAGCTGCGTTTAAGGAATTACGGAATTACGCTGGTTCGCTGCACTTTAACGCAAATGTTGGCTGACGGGCTCTTTTAGGCCGCTTCAAATAAACTTATATCTTTCTGGGCGAATTCATGTACTACACTTTCCAATATAACAAACACACGCAGCTCTCAGAAGAGGCTGCGTGCGATTGCTGCTTTATCTATTAAATTTGCATGTGTTGGCAATTCCCGCATTTTGCATACAGCGTGTGTTTATTGCTGCACTCGCGAAAACAAAAATTCACAATACACGTCATTTGCTTATATAAAATACCATATTAGATCAAATAATACAACATAGGAAATACAACTTGGCGTCTGCATTTTAGCATGAAAATAAACATTATCGGTAAGAGATTAAGCTGGCCCATTACACAGCATCATTTTCGGCCTATGCAAATCGTAGAAAATTAAAGATCAACACTATTTTTTATATTCCATATTAGTTATTTATGTATTAAGGGCATAATCAATAGATTATAGCACGAGGGAATGTTTAAATTGCGACGCGAAGCGGAGATCTTTAAATTTCCAGAGAGCTATTATAGTCGTGATTAGGCACGTGGTACATACAACGTTTTATTTCATTTTAGTCCTCAAAATGCACAAAATTGAAGGATTCAGTATTTCGACTACAGACTACTGCATCATCGTTGTGCCGGCGCTGTGCATTTTTGGTGTGTTATGGTTTCTATGCAGATTGTTGGTGTTGCTATACTACATTGTTGGTGCTTGTTATATTGCTTAGCAACTTTATACGCCCTAAAGCTATAAAAGCCACTTTACATCCTCTATCGAGGGCCGAAATGAAATAAAAGATATGTTTAAAATCCATCTTAGAAGTTAAGTAAAATATTACGAAATTACATTTTTCTGAAAAAAAATTAAGATATTTTCTAAAATTATATTTTTTCTTTTTTGCCACTTTCTACAACTGACTTTTGCTCTGAAGCTTTTAAATAGGAGTAAAACCCGAAGCCTGAAGAATGATTGTCAAACCAAAGTCTTCGGGTCAAAATGACAGTTTTGGCAACCCTGCCGTGAGAGTTGTCAGTACATCAATCTGACTACGTAGTTAGATAACCGCTTAATTTCTATCAGTGGTAGAGCGAATACAAATCGACAAATACAATCGTTTTTCAGTTTTTTGCATTAATATTTCATGAAAATAATCTTTTTAGGCTATACCTTGTTACGGTATTAAAAGAACTTTACGACACCCACCCAAGGTGAGCATCGCACCACGGAATCAGTCCTGAAAAACTGGCACACTTGCCCTGAAATCGGTTCGAAATAGGATAATGGGCCACGGCTGGGACGCTCAGGGAGTCGGGCGTGAGTCACACGATACGTTCTGGGCAAGCGCGTGATGGCATAATATATACCGGGTATGTCGAAATCATGAGGGCGCCACCAAGCCTGTCTTAACCCGGCTAACCGGGCCTGGACGGTTAGACGGGAGCGAAGCACGCAAAATACTCCGCCGATAGGATTACTCAAGAATTGCAAGGTCAAATAACAGGTTCGGGAATGCCTTATGCAAAGATTGTAATTAGGTGTCAATCCGACCGCGACTACGCAGCTGTCTTACCCACCTGTCCACTCAGAGCTTCCTCGTTCCGTCGTACAATATTCAGTACAATGAAGGGGCGTCTATCTGTAACAGAACATGCACAAGCCGAAACAAAACAATAGTTCCCTTAACTAACCACTCATATATTGAACTTCGGGTTACAATGGGGCAGCAGAATGCGTCGCCCTAGATCTATACTTAACCTATAATTAAGGGCACCAGCTGGCACGCGCGCTCTAAACTTAACGACAGATGTTGAACATGTAGTGAACAGTAATGAACAGTAAGGAGCAGTAACGAGCCGTAACAAGTAGTAATGAGTACAAATATGCGCGTCGCCTTATGCGGCGGACAGCGAAGATTTAAGTTAGCACTCGCGGCATGAACAGTCTGCAAGTCTGAATGAATGCACAAGAGCAGTAATAAGCAGTAATGAGTACAAATATGCGCGTCGCCTTATGCGGCGGACAGCGAAGATTTAAATTAGCACTCGCGTTCACAGCGGTAATCAGGTTAAAGACACATACCTTAATGCGTAGGCGGCGAGGGAGCCTGGTACAGTTGAGTTGCGACAAGCTGCGGTCGTAGGTGGCAGGTACCTTCGATGTTACAACGGCTATGGGGGTGAATGCACAACCGCCTTAATGGCGACGGGAGACGCGTCAATGACGCGTACAACGGGACGACGAATAAAATGGGCCACTTTCGTTCTGCTGAACAAATCCTCGTAGGTCGAGATGAAGGGGGCACGACCCCTTACTTACGGAAGCAGGAACTGGGCTCCAAAACACCCACGTTACGCCGAAGACAATTCGAAAACTCCGACTCGCAACCACCACACGAGCGTTCTCTGCAACGGGCTGCGGACCACTCCCACTTAAGGCGAAACAGTATATCACATGATTGCTGAAGCAGCACTTGACGGGAAAAAGGGCTGACGCCCCCGCCAAGGGCAGAAGCGCCGCACGAAAGCACACACTCTGCGACCTCTTGTTCGTTCGACGGCTCTCGGCTGAATGCCCCGAGGGAAGCGTTGGCAAAGGTCACCTTGGCCGTGTCCCCCACGTGACTAAACCTTGGCAGCCAATCGCAAGGCGATAAAATGAAACAAGCCAATGCGGGCCACGATGGTATCACGCCACAACAGCGTGCTTTCTAGAGGATTCGGAATTCGAAAAAAACGCCATCAGAGGGGAGCTCCAACCGACGAAAAATACTGCTTCTGGGGCTAAATATGTGCGAAATCGTGATTCCGGAATTAGGCGATGGAGCCAAATAAAGAACTAAAAGGGTTTAGCATACGGGCACGCTGCCCTAAAGCCTAGGTGGCTATTTAAAATACCAATATGACCTGAATCAAATGTGCGGAAGATGAGATTGTCCTTGTGCGCAAACATTGAAAATGGTTTTAACCTAGCAACAAATTGCCCTAAAGGCGTGAAATGCGATTAAGCATCTGCGACAGCAAAATGACTTAACAACCTGTCTCGAGTTATCATGTTTATGTCGTCCGAAATGATATACTCGTCATTTATTAATTTATTGACTTTCCTTTCACTTCAAAGCGGTTACGGTCTTCACTAAAGTAGTGTAGTTATGAGAACTTTCATATAATTTTGGGTTGGTGTGATTGATTGGGCAATTACTACAAAAATTGTAAATTTGTAAAAAAGATCAGGGTAGGTACGTTGCACCGACGTAAAACTAATTAATTATGGGGTTCATGTTAAAGATTAATAGCACTTCAACTTATGAAATATTAGACTTCTATTTATATTTAGGCAGCTAGTTTGTAAAATTCTAAATGTAAACTAGCAATGTTTATAACTGATGAATCAAATAAATTGTTGTTAACCGCAACTTATATATAATGTAACTTTCCAATAATGATTTCGAAAATATTTAAAAATGAGAATTTCTCTAAATTGTATTATCTTTCAAACAATAGTTTGTTTAGGTCAATGTTTCTCTGTTACTGCAGTTTTTTACTACATGTGATTTCTTCCCGATCTGGCAACTATAAATTACTACTTTTTATTCGCATCTGGAGATTTAACGAAGTTTCGAGGCAATAAGAAAATTTGTTAACCTGCCATTTGTTATCGCTAACGCCAGGTGTATCTCCTAGAACGTGTTTTTCTCAAAGGGGATCAATGTTAGTTCTGATCCCATCAGAAAAGAAGCATGTAGGAATGCACACCCTCCTCCCTTGGGCAAACGATCGTGATACAATTATAAAGGATTTAGGAACGGGCGTGACTGAAACCAGCAAGTCATTGTTGGAAATTTTAACTCCCGGGAACAAGGGATTTAGCTAGATTCCGCTTCTTATGAAAGGACAATAAACAGCAAAAAGAACAATGGAATTAAAACGAACGTGTATTAAATACATATAAATATTTAATCGTAAGGCACTAATTGTAGAAACTTAGTAGATTTACTAACAGTCTTACTTTTCTAATTTGAAAACCACCGGTTTTTCAAATGCAATGCTTGACAAATCCGGTTCGTGGTTATGCTTTTCTTTGATTACTTTGGGGTTTTTAGTTTTTGCTACTCTCTCCTTAGAACTTCCAAAGAGCTTCCCTAATCTCTCCTCAATTTGCTTCTTTTTTCGTATATGTTTTGCTGCCCTGGCTAATTTTCTATACTGTCGTGATACACTTGGTCCATTTAAATTGTCATCTTGGCTATCAGATACTTCGCGTTTTTGTTCAGATTTAGATTTCTTCTCATCATCTTCGTATGCCTCCAAAAATGTGTCACTATTTTCGTAACTGGAACGAGGGTGCACCTTTTTCGAAGATTTTGTAGTAGCTGCATGTTCTTCGTCATTTTGTAACTTAATATAGCTGTCGAGTATCTTATCGATATCAAAGGGTTGCGTATTTTCATTGATAGGCATGACATCAAGATTAGGAAGATGTTTGTTAATGCCTTCTGCTTGAATGTAAGGCTTCTGCCAAGGATGGGCGGGTTTCATGCTAATTTTATTTTGATGTTTTTCTAACTTTTTTGCTGCTTGCTGCTGGTTTTTACCCAGAATTAAATCATTTCTGGTATCAATTGTTTCCTCTGGAAGTAGTTGTTCCAGCTTTGATTCAATATTACCGTTGTGATTATAATCAACATGTTTGCGAGTTAGTTTATTCTGCGAGTTAACGTCTCTCCCACCGTTCTGTTTTTCCTGTTCTACAACTCTCAGCATATTTTGTAGTAACGTCAAGTGTTTCTTTAAGTATGTTTCTACATCTCTGACCTTAACCTGAGACTGAGCACTCATATTTCTGTATTTAGCCAGTAGGTCTCTAACCATGCTTATTCTTTTTTTAATTTCTTCTTCGGACCGCTGGGCATCCGACAAGGAATCTCGGTAGGAAAATAAGTAGGTTCCTTGATTGGAATTTATAGATTTCTGCACTTTTTTGCTATTTATTGACGGGAGTGCATATTCTTCGCTTCCGTCATCTTCATCTTCAAGGGTTGCATTGGCGCCCTGGGTGATTGTTTTTAAGTACTGTTGCAACTCAGGGGACAAACGTTTGCATGTACGTCGAGTTACTTGGTCCATGATTATTTTGTTCAGAACAGTCATAATGGTATGAAGCATTTCTTCGGTGTGCTTTACGTCTAATTCGGTTTCGTTGTTTCGAAATTCGTTTAAATCTTTCTAAAAAGCAATAAATGATTAGTAAGTTGAAGTTTGTGAAGAATCTATTTTATTAGTCACTATGCGATTTTCTCGAGAAATTATTAGTCACTATGCGATTTTCTCGAGAACTACTGCTCTGAGTGATTCGAAACCTAGGTATCTTTTGTAAAAAGATTTAAGTTTTTCGAACATTCAACTAAAATTGACGAAAATTTGGACTATATAAATTTATAATATAGAACCCCTTATCCTTACATAAACAACCCTTTTTAAACCGTATACAAAATCTCTTCTTCAGAAAAGTTTCGCTTTTGGAGTGGTTTACACCTTCTTCAATTTTGATAAAGCTTTAAGTAACAAGAAGAAAAACAACTAAGCGATATTAAATAACTTATTTTTAACGGTGGTTTAGGGCAATATAGAAGTGAATTATGTTCACAACCAGATAATAGTATTTAACATTACAAGCCAGGTAAAACAGGTTTTACTGGCGATAGGATTGGGATGACTGGCGAGCCGTTAGGCGAGCCCGTCATATCCTTGAGCCAGTAAAAATGGTTACCTGGAGTGTATTGTTGAATGTTTTATTTGTTCCTCACTTGTAAATAACTAGAAATTTATCATTTATTCAAAATGTCAAGCTGACAAGCAACTAAATTAATCAATATGACACATACTAAGGAAGACAACTCTGGCTTTGCACGCTATCATTTATCTATGAGCACGCTTGTAAAATATAACTGGCTAGCCAGTAAAAAATTTACTGGCTAGCCAGTTAAGAAACATTTTCAAAGTGAATACAGTGACTTGATAAATTGAGGTTTACAAGTGAGGAACGAATAAACAATTTTATCTACTCTTATTAAATTATATTCACATTATAAGGACATTTTTGAAAAATAATAACGGTCATAATTTGCAGTAGTGAATTACGAATTCATAATTCACTGCTTTCAACCATTCATAAAATTCTACTTTCATAATTCACGGTTTTCAGCCAATCATAAAATTCTATTTTCATAATTCACTAGTTTGCAGCCAATCACAAAATTCATTCTTATTATCAAATGACTGTTGCAGTTGACAGTTGTCACAAATGACTTAATTCGGAAATATGAACACAAAACTCCTATTGTATAGGAGTAGATAACGTATCGTATTACATTCGCGATTATGGCCATTATTCCCTCAGATGGCTGTCATAATCGCTCATATAATAATATACTAAAATAAACAGTTCTCTAAGAATTAGCTTTTATAAACCAATAAAATAGCGATTGGTGCGCTTTTAGAGCATTGCATAACATCAGGAGCGTTATGTATCAAGGAATAAAAGTATCAAGCGGACGTAATAACTCAAAACGCCCGCCTATACCGGCGTTATAATTCATAATTCTCGCTCATGCAGGTATTATAATGTATAACGCCCGCTTATCGGTAACTTAGTTTTCGACCAATCACGAACCTCGATGCGTCAATGCGTACACAGCAATGATTGATCGTCCATTAAAAGCCTTCTGCTCCATTATTTACTTAATTAAGAGGCAGTAGTATGACACCACTAGCATTGCTTGATGTTTATACTCTCGGACATAAAATCTTCATAATGCCCTTGGTACATAATAGGTATTTATCTATTAAGGGGGGTATGATTTTCCCTGATGTTGACATGGACAAGTCAACTGAAGGTAAATGACATGAATATCCCTCGTGGTGCATACAATATCTTATTTATTAGCATATTAGTCAAAATAATATGAAAATTAAAAATGTCATTAAGTACAAACAAACAAACATTTAAAATGAGAATATATAAGTAACATCAAGGTTTGCCTGAATGTATGGTTGCTAAGAATTTGTTTGTAGTTGTATGATTATCATGAGATTAAGGGAGAAATAATTTGAAAAATAACAAGGGAGTTATGAATAGCATTTCATATTTTCTATATGTGACGAAAATAAACCATATCATGTAGCTATTAAATAAATAACTGTTGTTTTATCGTTCGTTACGTTCGTTATACATACCGGGATGTCAAAAATGATCTTGGTCAAGAGTGGTCATGATTTTAAAATAATATGTCGGAGGTAATGTGTTACCAATACACCGGGCTCCATAGCTCAGAGATTAAGCATTCTGGCTACTGATCTAAGGGTCGAGAGTTCGATCTCCGATCCCGGTGGAGTTTTTAAAAATAAAAAAATGCAGATGAAAGCCTCTACAGAATGCCATCATTCGGAAGTGATGCAAATCCGTGGGTCTCATGTTACTACGCAGTGTAGCATGTAAAAGATCCCTTCCTAGGGCTGGAACTCCTTAGTCTCGGAAAAATTCTGAGTAGGACTTTGACCATATGACCACAGCAGTCGGTGTCTAAGGTGCCTGGTACTCTGGATGCCTAGACCTTGTCCATTAATAAACAAACAAACAATACTACTAGTTGGTAACACAGTAACTCTATGTCAAATTTGAGGTTAGCAGTTTAGGTTTTGCGTCAGTCTGTGTCAAAACTGATGCAAAACCTAACCTGCTAGCATCGAAATTGACATAGACTTACAATGTTAGCAACTAGCTCAGACATAATAATTATTTAAAAAAAAATTACCACCCTTGACCAAGATAATTTTTGACATCCCGATATATCGTCTAGCTTGTCATAATGAAATGTAATCCCATTAAAAGCAAATTTCTGTTTTATTAAGTATTTCAGAGAAGGCGAACAATGCATTAGTACTTACAATTTCACTTTTAAATTCATATGATCTCTGCAATCCTTCTGAAAATCGAGCTTTAAGCTGAGGATGGTTGTTGACTCTACCGAAAATGTTTTCAACAATAATGGAAGCTAAATGACCGTTGAGAGCATCACGCATTTGGCTTGCATCCTTCTGGGACGAGACTTTAGGACATTTCTATAACATAATTAAAATAAAGATGACGAAAAAACATATTAGTCATTTACTTACCCCTTTATTTTTTTCCATATCCAAAAGTTTGCCATCTTGAGGTTTTTCTGGATTCATCCATTGTTTCACATTCTTGTTATTATTATTATTCTCATTTTTGCTTTCTTTTGCTGATTGGCAGTTATGAGCTGTTCGTTTTACGATGGAAGGTCTTACACGTTGAAAGTGTTTTTGTTGCGAGTCTATTTGGGAATAATAAGGCATACCATGCACCTTCCCTCTTTCAAACATTTCAACCGGTTCTAATTTTTCGTAATGTTGTTTGTAATGTCTCTTAAATTTCCTGCCTGGTGCGTTTACTAAGTTTCGTATTCGACGATGACGACCCATAACAATTTTTTTTCTTTTTTCGTTTAGGTTACGTTTGCTAATTTTTCTTAGATTGGTATCGTCTTCCACTACATCAGCAAAGCTCTCTACTGAATCTAAAAGTATATGCTTTGCGCCTTTCTTTGGCTTTTCGTTAATATCTTCACTCTGGTCATCTTGTGGGTTTAGTTTTTCTTCCAATATATTATTTTCTGTTCCAGAATTGAGAGCGTCATTTTGAATTAAGCTATCAAATGGTGAAGATGAATTAACTGCTTTCTTGTTCACATCAACTGTCGGTGATTCCTCTATTTTTATTTTATCTGCATGGAGCGAGAATTCAGCATAGCTTTCATCTCGGCAGTCTTCATTCCGTCCTTTTGTGTTCTTTACACCATTCCTTTTAGCTTTTAGTTTGTTGCATTTAAGTTTGTTGCGTTTAAGTTTGTTGCGTTTAAGTTTGATGTTTTTCGAAGCGGCCTTGTAATTTCTATGTTTGTGGAACCGTATCCGTTTTCGTGTCTCTTCTTTTGGTCTTCGTAATTTAGTCAGATTAAGCGAACTTCCATCCTGACGTCTTGCATGGAGATATGTTGGTCCTTCATTTTCGAGGTCTCTACTATTTTTAAACTCTGTTGCTTCTTCAACGTTTATTTTAAAGTCATTCATATTATGTTTCATATGATAATTAGTAAAAATATTTAATAAGTGAGATTTAGTACTGGATACTCTACCTGCACGTTCGGTAGTAACTTTTTTATTATGTAGTTTTCTAGTTTTGGTCGGGTGATGGAAGTAACCATTGATTTCTTTATGGTTTGTGCGAAGATGGTTTTTATTTTCTTCCAAAGTTCGTTCCTCAGATTTTAGCTTTTTATATTTACTATGCATTCTATTATTTTTATTTTCATGTTTCAGTGCTTGTTTTTTCTTATCTTTTGCTAGAGTAAGAAGAGTCGGGCTTATGTTAGTTACATTAGTTAGTAAATAGTCGTAGAAGAAATAAGTAGTAGAACAAGTTTTACTTGTTTCCGTAGTTCCAGTGGTTGTAGTCGGTATAGTAGTAGTTGTAGTAGAAGTTCTAGTAGTAGTTGAGGTAGCAGTTGTAGTAGCAGTTGTAGTAGTAGTTGTAGTAGTAGTAGTTGTAGTAGGAGTTATAGTATCTGTGGCAGATGTAGAGCATGTAGTTGTAGGTATACTTGTTTCTTCAGGTAGGGTAATTTCTGTAGTTCCAGTAGTAGTACTCGTAGTACTTTTAGTACTCGTAGTAAAATTTTTAAAATTAAACCGCACTTCTTCGAAAGCTGGTTCTTGTTTCGGGTTTGGACGATCAAGTAACGGCGTTGTACCACTTCCCAATACACGTTTACTATGGTATTTTTCGGAACATTTTTCTGTTTCGTCATTATCGCTATCATCCTCCTCCATTCTATTAGTTTTACTATTTTTTTGCATTCGCACATGGCCACTTTCAACAATGTCAAGTTTTTTTGGTTTTTTTGATAATAATTCTGTATAACCAGTTGACATACAACTTTTTCGCTGCTTATTGTAACCGACTTTGTTTTTATGGTGGCAATTTTTGCATGTTTTGTAATTTGTAAGATTGATGGTTTTATTGCCGGTGTTTCCTGTTTTACAGTTTTTACATTGCTTGCAGTTTTTACATAGACCTTGAATTTTGCAGTTACATATATCTCTATTATTTTCTTGTTTTGTTTCTATTTCATTATTACTTTCTATCGAATTAAAATCTTCCATGCCGTGCAATGCAGCAACACTGTTCATATCAGTATTTTTAGTAATATTTGTAATTATTAATTGTGGAATCGCATTATATTCCAATATTTTGTTAACGGGGTACTGACTCTTTCCGGTTCCACTATTTTGCGATTTAGCTGAATTATTGTTAACGTTTTTTATTTGTGAACTGGCAACTTTTTTTAGCACAGCAGAATCCTCTTCATCATCCTCGTCATCATCTGGCCGTTGTCGTTTCAACGATAGGTTATAATTATTAACAGAATCTTCAAGATATTCTTCGTCGTCATTATCGTGTTCGTGAACTAATAGATTGGGAAAATTTCGTTTAACTCTAGTTTTATTTTGCATTTCACTACCTCCATCGTACAGCATATCTTTAAGATATTCATCATCTATAGGAAATAGATTGGGAATTATTCTTTTGACTCTAATTTTATTTCTTATTTCATTAATACCCTCATCGTGCTCACCATTTTCGTAGTCTAAATTGCCATACCGTGTATCTTCTAAGTTTGCATTATGATCAGTTGGCTCATAAATATACTGTAACTTTCTGCTTTGAAAATTCTGGTTATTTAAAAGATGGTTGCTATGTGACTTAACGTCATTTTCATATTGATGACTGTAGTGTTTATTGTTTATTCCACCAAAAAAATAATTTCGTTCAGGCTGGTTACCATTTTCTATAAAAGTTTTCTCCGGTGCTTCATTTTTTGAAAGCCAAGAGTCTTTAAAGTTTTTACTAAGATAAGGATATTTATTTCTTAAGTTAGGATGAGTGTAATAGTGAGATCTAAAGTTTACACCCCGAAGAAAGGTTTTTGGATTTCTCAAATACTGTTCGTTTAGTAAATTACCTACTTTGCCGACATTGAATAGTGGAGGATGTACTGTACTTGCGTAGGTGCCTGATTTTACGATTCCTCCTGTAGCAAATAGAAATGCAAATGGTGTTGTTAAATCGAGTCCAGAAGGAAGTATTTCAGTATCTTCAACTGAAGGCTCAAACGTCATATATGGTTTTGTTGACAGTCTGTGCTGTTCAATAGCAGAAGTCGGTAGATCTACATCTTCTAGGGTATTGACTTTCTCGTCTTGTGGCACTTTTTGAGAAACACTTTGTTTGAAGTTGGTGTGAGTGGGCTCAGTTTGAACATAAAGATTCATATTGGTTTTACCTCTTAATTTAGTTGGTTTCTTATGAAAAAGGGCGTGAAATGTATTATTATGTTTGGGAGTTTTACCACGTGTTGCATTATGAGAAGAGTTGCCACAGCATCTAGCACCGTTAAAATTAGGTATATATTCGTTCGAAAACAGTGCAGTGTCATTTATATTTAACGGAACGTAAGACACTAGCTCAGCTGCAAATAAAGGGTTTTCAGATTCTATATTTGATATTTTTACATTTTTGCCCGAAATAGTTAGGCGCATAGGTTGATCAATATCAGAAAGTTTAATACTTCTAATCGAATTGTTGTCGTTGACAATGTCAACTTCTACTAGTCGTTTCTTTCTATGGTCGTTCTCCAAATACATTTTATTTCTATTTAAAGAAATATCTTTAATCTTTTTATGATATAGCATGTTCTGCTTTTGCATATTTATTTTGAAGGTTTTTGATAGACGATCCTTCTGATTAATATATTTGTCGTTTTGTTCCAGTCTGCTAGTATTAGCATTAGTATGCGGTTCTTTAGACCAAATGAATTTATTTCCAGGAACATGTCTAACGCCAGATTCGCTTCTGGGAATGATTTTGATATTACTAGAACCAAAATCGTTACCTGAATTGTAATCGTTTAAATCTAACCCTCTTCTAAATCTGTTGATATTATTAGCTCCCTGTTTTCTAGTTCCATATCTGATATCATCATGGAACGTTTCACTTAATGCTTCGCGCCTGTCGTGGTTATTTGAATAAGGATAGATATCGTTAATGGGCCGATTATGACTGAAACGGGCCTTTCTGTGATGAACACTATAGGGGCTGCGCTTCAGAATCGAAGTTCGTTTTGGTGCTCCTGGTAAGAAATTAGAGGCGTCATTGTCGAATCCCTAAACGGAGTTAAGATAATTAAAGTAGTCTATGGACGGGCATCGTCAAACTCACCTCCAAGAAGTTTGTTTCATCGAGGTAAATATCCGATGTTTTAATGTTAAGGCGTCTAGCGGCTTCTCGAATTTTCTTGAACTCGTTCTTTCGTTGCAGAATAGCTTGTACAAAGTCGATTAGTTCGGTAGGATCGTCGCGTTTTAGCTTCAGGTTCTGAAAGCAAACGAATTATTAATAAATGCTAAAATAAATAGGTCCTGGAAAATATGGTATATGAAGGTGTACTGATATTTGGTTAACCTTGAATATTTAATTTTACTAGATATTTAGAAACATCCGAAGAACAGGTAAAAGGCAGAATGCCCAACTTCAATGTCAATATATCTTCTTAGTAATATGCCACAAAATAACGCAACACTATTTTATCGCTATCACACTCTGTATAAACTGATCAGTACAGTTTATTCACAATGGTTCCTCTTCCCAGCATTCTGCTATGTTACGGTGAAATTTTTGTTGGTAGGCATGCTAAATAACTAGTCATGACAAAATTGGGTTATGTTGTTTTCAATTTGTGGTATGATTTTTGAAGGCTTGCACTGTTGCCAGTTAAATTTTTGCCTCCTTTGCAAAGTTTTTCGGCATTTTGACATAAAAATTGTAACAATTCGAGTAAAGCAGTTGTAAAAAATGTCATAGTTTCTTACGTGACAGTTTGATTTCTACCACAATTCATCTTGCAACCTAATAAAAACGTATAATAGACTACTGGTAGGAGGAAACATTGTGGATGGAATATAGTATACTAGATTACCTGATTTATTGGTTAAAAAATCCTAAATTTCGCTCTAGAGGTACAAACTCGGTTCTATCAGTCACCTTAACTATCATTATTGTGAATGGCAAACACATACAATAACTGGAAAACAATGTAAACCATTTTTATCTTATCGTTAAGAGCTTCATTACCGCACTCTTTTTACATAAAAAAATACATTGAACCACAATCTATTGATGAAGATAAAATACTGAACAACACACGTTTGCTAATGGTACGTAACGAAACTCGTTTGATTGCCGAAAAGGCTCATCCCCTCGTTTTGGCAATCAAACTGGTTTCGTTAAGATGCTTATAATCAAACATGTATCGTTAATATCTATTATTAAACGGTTGAATAATTTTATTTTGAGGCATTATAATTGATATTCAAATAATGGATGGGTGTCTGGCATCTGAACTGTTTTGTTTCTCATGTTCTGGATCAGTTTTAATGTTAAGGCGTACTTGATGTGTATTTTAAGATGCGACTTTCTCCGAAATCCAGGTATCTGAAATAAATATTACGTCCACAAAATTTGCATACAAGTAAACTATATCTGCTCTTTTGGAATTAAAAAAATTATTATGTCAAGACACTTGTACAGTCAGTTTTTGAGAATTACCATTAAGGGTGAGCAGGTGTTTTTGGTGCTCCGATATATAAAGCAACTTTAAGCCGTATCGAGCCATCAAAATCACAAGAGAGCGCATTTGAGGGTATTTGCAAAAGGGTATGTTAGACAGGAAGGAGGGAATCAGCATTTCTTACCAGATAAGTGGAAAAATTTAGAAATTAATATGATTAGTTTGAGGTTAAGAGCTGGGTCAATAAGGAGGAGTATTGCATGCTGAAAATAGATAAGAGATAAGAAAATAGAAATAAACGTGCTAGAACGGCACGCTCAATTTCCACAGCATAGGCAACACATTAAGCAGAGAAGCATAGGTGCTAGGTAAACAGAGAAATCCTGAGACAACAGAACGACGCTAAATCTACCGAACGTATAGTACGTTCGTCCACGAGACTACGCACCATGGAGCTGGAGTGATGCTAGTTTATTTTAAAGATCTACTCTTCTGGTCAAGATGAATACGACTTAATCGTTTATTTCCATAGAAAAATGAATATAATAGGGTTTTTTATAAGATGTTTTCGTAAAAGCAAGAGCTGATCTTTGGGATAAATTAACGTTGCTCTGATTCCATGGTGCGAAACACTGTGGACACACGGTATACAGAGAAGGGCTGATCCTCCGAGGGGTGGAACCGGGAGATAGCCCTTAACGCTGGGAGTTAAAGAGACAGGATGGAGAAGCTGGAAGGAGTGTTAAAGCGGTTAGAAGAAAAGTTAGCGAATATGGATATGAAGTTGGAAAATATTACAGCAGAGCTAAAAGAAGTAAAACAAAAAATTTAAAGCTGAGAGAGCAAGTTATAAAACAAGGAGATATGGTGGAATACTTGGAGAGAGAAATCATAAAGAAGAACCTGGTAGTCAAGGGAATACCGGATGGAGAAAGAGAAAAGGATGGGGAAACCCTCGAGAAAATCGTAGCGGCAATACAACAAATAGGAATTGAAATAGAAAAAGACAAAGACATAGAGGAAGCAAGAAGAATAGGGGCATATAAATGGATGAGAACAAGGCCCATACTCCTTAAATTCACAAAGTACAATAAGAGCATGGAGGTATGAGGCAAGCAGTAACAACAAAAGGTCAGTCAGTGATAGGTCCCCTATCGAAGATCCTTTGCAGTCCTAACTAAGAAAGATAACAAAAACTAATAGCAAAAAAAAAAAACTAAATAGGGAAGATATGGACGGATACGAAGGTAACAAAAAAAGCTACGAACAAAGATATGAAACAAAAGGGAAAGAAAATAGGAGTGCAGAAAATAAAAAGGGAACAGAATAATGATGGGAACATAGAATGTAAGGGGAACGTACGAACCAGGTGACCTAATGCAATTGATTACATAAATAAAGAGGTGCAAAATACAGATTACTGCATTGCAAGAAACAAAACAAAAAGGAGTGGAAATAACAGAAATAGGGAATATTATCTTCTTTAAAAGTGGGGTGGATAATAGAAAATTGGGAACGGGTTTTATAGTGAATGATAGTTTTAAGAGGAAAGTAGTATAGTAAGCACATGGAAACCAACGATAATGGTCAAAGAATGATAGGTTTCGCAGCTGAGAGAAACATGGTAGTAAGAAGTACCCAAATGCAAAGGAAAGAGGTGCACAAGGAAACATGGGTATCGCCTGACGGAAGAACACAAAACCAAATAGACCATGTATTAATATAGAAACACCACATGAATATGATTACAAACATTAAAAGCAACATAGGAGCTAAAAGTGGATCGGATCACTTTTTAGCCGCAGTAACGGGAAAAGAGGACCATCAGGAGAGGGAGAGAACTAAGGAAGTAAAAGCGATAGTAAACAGGTATAATATGAAAACCTTAAAGGAAGAAAAAACGAAACAAAAATATGAGGAGGCAATAAATACAGGACTACGTAGGTTGGAACGAACTAATGAAATAGATAAAATCTGGGAAAATATAAAGAAAGTAATAAAGGAGGCGAATACACTAGTGATACCTCAACAAAACAAGAAGGAAAAAGTGGTTTGACGAAGAGTGTAAAAAACCTTTGAACTTTTAAAACAGAAAAGACATAACAAAATAACTAGGAATAGCGAAGAGGGTATTCAGGAGTATAAAGAAGCAAGAAAAGTAATGAAGAAAATGTGCAGAAGGAAGAAAAGGCAATATAAGGAAAAACTCTTGAGTGAGATTCAGGAAAAATTCTAAAACAAAGAAATAAGGTTTTTTATCAAGAAGTAAAGAAAAAGAAAAGGGAAGAAGAAGTAAATACATAAAAAACAGCGAAGGGGAGCTAGAATGCCAGCCGAGAGAAGTGGGGACAATATGGAAGAATTATTTCGAGGAGTTTCTCAATGACAATACAGAAGAGGACCAAGGAGATACAAATATGCAAATGCAAAATAAAATGGAGGTAATAAAACGTTTAAAAAATAATGAAAGCCCAGGGGAAGGTGAAATAACAGCAGAAATGTTGAAAAGGGGGGCGTTAGAGCAGGAGTTATACAGGCGAATTAAAATGATATGGGAAAAAAAAGAGATGCCGAGAGAATGGGCTAAAGCTCTGATAGGGCCAGTCTACAAGTAAGGTTATATGCAAAGATGTTCAAACTACAGGGGAATTGCACTGTTGGATACCTGCTATAAAATCCGAGCCCGGGTGATAAGAAAAAGATTAAATGGGTGTGCAAAAGCAGTATTATGGGAGTATCAGGCTGGTTTTAGGAGTAACAAGTCAGTAACGGACCAGATTTTCTCCATAAAGGAATTGCAAACCACCTGTTACGAGTACAAGGTCGCCCTTAACGTACTGTTCATCGACTTCAAGCAAGCATACGACAGGATAAAGAGAAGGGAGTTGTACAAGATCATGAATAGTTTAGGAATACCGATGAAACTGATAAAATTAACAAGAACGACTTTGGAAAATTCAGTGATATGGGAAGGATACAAATCGGAAGAAGGGCGAATAAGAAAATACAGGAATGATACAAGGAACCCAGGATATCGGTATACGGCAAATCATAGAGAATTAGGTGGTTGGGACACGTGCAAAGGCTACAAGGGAAGAAAATGCCCAAAATGGTCTTATATAGAAAGCCAATAGGGAAAAGAAGAAGAGGAAGACCACGAAAGAGATGTCTGGAACAGACGCAAGAAGACCTTAATACGATTGGAGTTACAGACCGGAGGGTAAAAGCCACAAATAGAAAAGAATGGAGAGACATTATAAATATATACTTAAGCAATGATATGTAGTGGTAATTATGTAATTATGCAGAAAAAATGTAAAAGAAATGCCCTGGACCACCATGGCCTGTAGAGCAAAATTAATAACACTAGTACAGTGAGAAGAGACATCCTTAAACGGCAATTACAGGAGAGTAGATGCATTATAGCTCATCATGCCTCAAGTAACAGACTCCTACTCTACACAGATTGTAGCTTAAAACTACTAACTTGAAATATCTTTGCTCGGAAACTATTGAATTTTTCGGTGTAAATCAAGTATACTTTTTTTTATAATAAAGTAAAATATCAATTAAAATATCGTACCTGCTGTACCAAAAATTTGGAAATAACACATATCGCCATTAATGTCATGTGGGAAGTAGAATATATAGCGCTTTCTATATGTATTTGTATACATACACTAAATCAAATTTCAGTTACCTGTAACTTGAAATGAATCAAACTCTATCACGTTAAGTTGGATCATGGTCTGCTGAATTGTTAAGAAAATCTATAACACGCAGTGTAATAGTAGAAATTCGTGAAATTAGTTCAAAAGGTGAGTTGATAGAAAAATTGCTCATAAATTTTAGGTAGTAGCAATAGTAATTTTACATAAAACTGTGAAGCAAAGGTATAGCAAAGGTGTAGGTTCCTACTCTTAATAATCTAGCACATTGTCTAAAGTAAAATGTTCATTCTTCAAATGTATTTCTCAAAGTCTATGTTACAAACCTTCCTTAAATATCGAGAGCCCTTATTTCAGGGTCGTGGGTTTAGACCCTACGTTGGGCGCTAATTATTTACATAGTAAACGGCCCTAAAATTAATTCAATTTAAAAAAAAAATTATAATATATTCTTGTAATATAGACCCCCTCAACAGGCATAAATTCACAGCTTAACTTATCTTGACCTTGCCAATACAGTTCAGGCATTAATATTACTTAATAATATTAAAACTCGTGTGCTTTCGTAATTACGCAAAAGGTAAGTCAATACCTTGTTTACGCCTCCGGTAATTACGCTCGCGTTGATGCAGCCACAGCCTAGTTAACAGATGCGGTAGATAAAATGGCTGCTTCTTGATCCTAATATCATATATTTTGCTAGTTTGTGTTCACGAAAAGATATTTACGACGAATGAAACACCCAATAACTTTAAAGGACACACATCCTTTTTTTATGACAAAGAACTGTCACTTGAATCACAACAGGTAGATTAAACGAATGACAAATTAGTTTCTTAACAGATGTATGAGGTGGAATACAATAAGCTCCTTCAAGATTGATAGTATACTATGCGGGTAATAACGAACCTAATCACTGGAATGGCGTCGGGTTTATTGTATCAAAGCATCTCAGACCCTTTGTAAAGAACTTTATACCTTTCTCAGATAGAATAGCATTGCTAAAAATCAGCGCAAAACCCTTCGATATAAACATCGTTCAAATATATGCGCCTACAGCAAAAACAGAAGACAACATAGTTGAAGAATTTTATACGCAACTAAATACAATAATGAGGCAAACAAAGAAAATCGAAATAAACATCATCATGGGGGACCTCAATGCCAAAGTTGGAAGAGGTAGGGACACAGATATAGTTGGTGATTTTGCACTAGGGGAAAGGAACGAAAGAGGAGACCGATTTGTTCAGTTCTGTAAAGAGGAAAATCTTGTAATAACTAATACATGGTTCAAACTACCTCCCCGAAGACTATATACTTGGAGATCTCCTAAAGACTCATCAGAGAAAATTGTTAGAAACCAAATAGATTTCATAACTATCAACAAACGCTACCGAAATGCAGTTAAATCAACCAAAACTTATCCCGGTGCAGATATTTCATCGGATCACGTACCAATTATCTCTAAAATAAAAGTAAAACTGAAAAAACAACTTAAGGTAAAAAGAGAAATGAGAATAGATGCAAATAAATTAAAAGATGATCAAATAAAACAAGCCATGAATACAACAATAAACAAATACATAACAGAACACCCGCAAATAAAGACGGCACCCCCGGAAACAGCATGGGAAGAACTTACCCAAGTCATTCAAATGACATGCAAAGAAAACTTACTCAGAGAACACAACAAACATAAAGACTGGATGACCAAGGAAATTCTGCAGTTAATGAATGAAAGAAGACTAAGTAAAAACAGGGACATACAGAAATATAAAGAACTTGATAAGATAATTAAACAAGAAATAAGGAAAGCTAAGGAAGAATGGATTAGTAATAAATGCAGGGAAATTGAAGATCTTGAACGAAAACATGACATTGCGAACATGCACAAGAAAATAAAAGAAATGACAACTACAAGAAAACAAAAACTGATGACACTGCTTGATTCTGAAGGGAATGTAATTTCCGAAACTGACAAGAAAATAGAATTATGGAGCAAATACATATAAGAACTTTTTGATGAAACTCGTGCCGAATTTGACAACTTTGAGACGTACAGTGGCCCACCAATACGAAAAGAGGAAGTAGAACATGCAATAAAATTGATGAAAAACCATAAAACACCTGGACCCGACAACATATGCGCAGAAATATATAAACTGCTAAGCGACTCCGATGCATTCTTAGATATGGTCGTCAGATTATTTAACCACATCTACAACACCGGTATTATACCACTAAAATGGCTAACTTCAACCTTCCTCGCAATACCAAAAAAAGCAACAACTAAAACTTGTAATGATCACCGCTTAATAAGCCTTATAAACCACATAACTAAGATTTTCTTGAAAGTCATACACCTTAGGATACACAAAAAATGCGAAGAGAACATAGCAGAAACTCAGTTTGGGTTCAGAGATGTCTTAGGAACACGAGAAGCCGTATTCTCAATGCAAGTTTTGATTCAGAGATGCAGAGACATGAGTTATGACGCACACATTTGCTTCATTGATTTCAATAAGGCTTTTGACACCGTAAAGCATGATAAGTTAATTGAAATATTAAGAACAACAACTGTTGATAAGAGAGA
The DNA here is from genome assembly GCA_940337035.1 of Agriotes lineatus. Lineage (NCBI taxonomy): Eukaryota > Metazoa > Arthropoda > Insecta > Coleoptera > Elateridae > Agriotes > Agriotes lineatus. The sequence goes on from CALNHX010002453.1 coordinate 148,087, forward strand.
TATAAGAATCATCGCTAATCTTTACTGGAACCAGACTGCAAGAGTTAAAATTGATAACAGCCTATCAAATGAAATAAAAATCTGCAAAGGCGTACGACAAGGTTGCGTCCTTTCTCCAACATTATTTAATATTTACTCAGAGAGAATCTTTCGAGAAGCATTAGAGGACCAACCGGGAATAAAAATAAATGGAGAAAATATCAATAATATAAGATTTTCTGATGATGCTGTCATTATGGCCAACTCATTAGAAGACTTGCAACAACTACTATTGAGAGTAAAGCAACACTCTGAACATTACGGACTGAGCCTCAATATCACAAAGACAAAGTATATGGTTATATCGAAGTCAAACAACGACCCGGGAATTCTAAGTGTTGACGGACAAATGATTGAACAAGTACGCACATACAACTACTTGGGAACCACAGTCTATGAGACCTGGGACTATAGAGGTGAAGTGCGATGTCGGATAGAAAAGGAAAGGGCAGCCTTTATAAATATGAAAAAATTATTTCTATCCAGAGAACTAAGCATAACTCTTAAAATAAGAATGCTGAAATGCTATGTATTCCCTGTTCTACTCTATTGTGCAGAAACCTGGACAATAAACAAAGAAATAACTGACAGGATAAACGCATTCGAGATGTGGATGTACAGAAGGAAACTCCGGATTTCCTATACAGAGCACATACCGAACGAGGAAGTACTGAGGCGACTACAAAAACAAAAAGAAATTATGCTTACAATCAAAACACGCAAGCTTGAATACCTAGGGCACGTCATGAGAAACAGCAAATATCGTCTGCTACAACTAATCCTGCAGGGTAAACTCGAATCAAAGAGAAGACCAGGAAGAAGACGCCATTTTTGGCTAAGAAATCTTAGAGACTGGTTCGGATTAACATCAACAGAGCTATTTCGTCTGGCTGCCAATAAAGTGAGAATTGCCATGGTCATAGCCAATGTCCGGAACGGATGAGGCACCCAAAGAAGAAGATTGATTTCTTCTTGAAATGTTCGATTTATTACCAAAATCACAACTATTGCAACAAATTTACAAAAAAAAAACTTTTTTAGTTTACTTACTGATTGCTCTCTAATAATCATATTTACATGACATACTTGCCCTCACTTTTTTACTGTCAATAATAGTTATTTGAAATTATGAGTTACTGATGACCTACATTTTGTAATTAACTAAAACGGTTGCACAAATCTTCCTGTAGTAGGCTGTAGGAAGCTATGAAGATTTAGAACAATTCGAAGTTTAACGTTTTTCGATACCTCTTATGTCAATAACTAATACTACAGTCATTATGTTATTATTTATTTATATTATTTTAAGCTTCAATAGTTTTGTCTTTGTACAATATTGTTTGTAATTTGATGTTAACCTTTTGGAAGCAAAAGTTATGGGGTGACACTAAACATTTCTCGAAGAAATTACTCAATAATTTCAGATATTTATCTAAAGCACATAAACATTCATGTAGTTTTGTGATACACAAGCAGTATTCTGGGGTAATAATTTTGTGTAAACATGGCGGTACACGAAAATAGAAAGCTTAAAGTAAACGAAATAAGTTTAGCAGAAGTACAATGAAATTGGAGAGCAATGAACGAGTCTTAAGATGCCGATATCAACGAGATATATTTACACGCAAGGCGCTGAATTATTAATGCTACACAATAATTGGCTTAACGGATATTACTACAGGTATTTAACGTCCCGCGGTTGTTAGATAACGACAGCTTTGGTATGAGAATCCTTTGTTTTAAGACATTCTCTTACTTCCAGCTAAAGCGGTTTAGCTGGATTTACAGTAAGTTTCTTCTTGGTTGTTGCGATTAAAAGGAGAATAAGGAATAACTTCGCGTTTAAAAATTTACTAAAAAACAGACCCTCTAGCGTTGGGTTTTCGTACTACGCGTTTCTCATGTTACTCAATTAATAAATTCTACTTCTGTTGGGTGCTGGAACTCTCCATGTTTATTTTTCTACTTGCTATGAGGTTGCCAATCACTGTGTTTTAGTCCATTTACTAAAGAAAAAAAGTTCTAGCTTCGTTGACTCAAAACCGATTTTGAACATTTTTTTTATTATTTCGGAAAAAGTTTATAGAAAAATTCCCCATAGGTGACAAGGTGTGCTTTTTATTTTTTCAATTGTTATTAACAAATGAGTGTTTTTTAATATATTCTTAATTAAAAAAAAATATAACTTCTTTATTTATTTAAACCATTGCCTGACATTTGATAACATAAGGTTTTCGGGTTCACAGATTACGAATCTGGCCTCAAAATTGGTCTAAAAACAAAAATGGCGTCTACAAAATGACATCAAAGGTCTAATTTTTCTTTTCTTTTTTTTTATTCGATGCCTAGGGGTTTTTGGGGTCGCTGATTACGAATTAAACATTAAAACACAACTAAAATAAAAAATGTCGGATCCAAGATGGCGAAAAAGCTTAATTTTTTTTTATTCGGACTTTAGTTTTTAGCTATACTATAGGATTTTTTGGGTCGCTGATTTCAAATTAAATAACTTCTTTAAAGCGACAAAATAGCTTCATTTCTGAATTCCGCACGTTGCCTCATCTAGGGATATCTAGGGATTTTGGACACATTAATTATAAATATAACATTAAAAGGTTAATTTTATTGTGTACGAGTATTATTATTATTATTTAATAAACATTATATACAAATAAAATTCTAAATTGTTAAATTAACTCAAATTTAAATAGATTAAATGTGTTTTCTACGACCTTTTTTGTACAATTTCCAAAAGATATTTCTGAATTAAAAGATTTTTCTGTTTGTGACCGACGGAGCAATGTTATTACATAAAAACAAATGGCAACTTGTTCAACAGTATGGTGCGATTTTAGATATATTAATTTTATTGTACGTAATTATGGAAAAAACAAGTGTTTTTGTCGATTATCAGAAACATAGAATAAAATCTGCTGAAAGAGACCGACGTCTAAAAACGAAAACTGCACCAGATATTCGATTTGAAAGAGACAGGTTTTTAAAGTCGTATCAAGAAAAAAATCTGGCAAATGTCTTTCATGTCGTTTTATTAATTTAAAAAAAAAAAACTTTAGCTGCAAATAATATCCTTGCTCTCAAGCTGAAAGTGATGCTGATCGGTTAATAGTTACAACAGCTCTCAATGCATCAAATAAAAACATAGTTGTAGTATCAGAAAATATAGACGTATTACTTATATTAACAGCTTTAGTTTCATGCTGATAAAGATATATATTTTTTAAAACCTGCCAAAAATAAAGAAAATAAAAAATATCTTCTTCTAAAAGCCTGCAATTTGCGCATCCCAATAAATCGTAGTGAGCATGTTCTTTCTGTACATGCTTAACTGGATGTAACACTTCAGCATGTTTTAACAGAAGAAAGAATCTTCTTATTCTTGTTCAGGTGCTTATCAGATTTCGTATGTTTGCCATTAACACGGCTATCTTCACTTTATTGGTTGCAATCCTAGATAACTCATTGGATGATTTCCCATACCAAGCCCTTAGGTTTTGCAACCAAGATATTCTTCCGCCTCCTGGTCCACGTTTGCCACATATCTTGCCTTGTATAATAGATTGTAGTAGGATGTACTTATTCTCATTCCTCATTATTTGTCCGAAGTATTGGAATTTGCTTATCTTGGTGTTGCCCATGATCTCTTTACTTTTTTTTTCATTCTCTCTAGGACTTTAATATTTATTACACGGTTTTTCCATAATATCCGCAATATTCTCCGGTATAACCACATTTCAAAGGCTTCGATTTTTTTTGTGATTGTTTCGTTAAGTGTCCAGGACTCGACCCCATAGAGCAAGATGGGAAAAATATAGCATCTTAGCATGCGAGTCTTGGTGTCAAGGTGCAGATTATGGCTTTTGAATATAGTTTAATATATTGAAGATGTATAAGGATGAACAAGACGAATAGGACCGGCACCTTATTAAAGATTCACATGGATAAGTCCTAGTAAATGAAGCAATGGCTATGTTCAGGAAAGAATAAATTTGTCAAAATATTTGAAAATAGCAGTGATTTGCAAAAGACTGCAAAAATTTGTATAAAAAAATTTGGTATAAAATGTATGCTTGCAATGTATGGTGCAAAGAAAGGTAACTGCTTAAAATCTTACAGAAATGTTTAAGTGATTGAAAGTTTTTTATTATTCATATACCGCAAGGTAAATGAGGTTACAGACAATACAATACATATATTTTTTTAAATAAAAACATTTTGAATTTTGGGTTTGATTCTTTTATTAAGGCGTCTACTAAAAAAGTAGCGTTAATTTAGCATAATTGTGCCCTACGATGGATCCAGCAGAACAACATTTAGAAGACGTTTATTTGCAAACACAGTTGTGGCTGGGAAACCAAGATATTTCAAGGGAAGATTGGGGTTGGAAATATGATACAGGAAAGTATTTTCCAATCCTAATGACACAAGAACCAGATCCACAAAACATCTTAAAAATTATTTTTTTGCAACTACAAAACTAGTTGCGGGCCAGCTTGTCGGTATAGGAAAAGTGGCCTTCAGGCTCAGCGGCTTGCCGTGAATGTGGCGAAAATAGTTGCCTTAATTCACTACCAGCAGTGTCAATGGAAAAAGTAGAGGAAGAAGAAAATAAAGATAAATAATTTTGTTTTTTGTTTCTAAATGTATCTTGGGTTCATTTTAATAAATCAATTAAATTATAATATCTTTGATATGATTCAGGAGGCACGCAAGGGCCTCCATTATCAAAATTTAATTCGATTACGCCCTCGCCACGCAACAAGTATCAAAACGCGGCATTCATTACCAGATCGCCAAAATTCAAAGACGCAGTTTAAACATCTGCATAGCGGCAGCCGTCCCAAGAATTTACAAGGAGCTGCCGCATTACGGCCCAGAGCATAACCTTCATAAACCCATCAAAACAAGATGACATCGCGACAAAGGAAGTGTTCCGGGCAGTAAACCGCTCAAAAACACAGGGAAGCTGGCGCATTAATTAAAAAGGGCCAACATTACGCGAATTGAGGTGTTGGTCTGTTTCTTTTCTTTTTTACTAATGTTATAAGGTCAGGGTGAACATAAACAATGCACGTATGAAATAATCCGCAGCCGCCCGCGGTAGAAAGCATATTTTTTTTCCAAGTAGGCAAAGGGCCGAAATAACAGCACCATAAAACTATAAAGTTTGCGAAGATTGCAGCGACGAGAGGAACAGACAGTTTTAGGATTAAGCAGTTTAGAAAATAAAACTCAAAGAGCATCAATAAACACCGGCACCGGATAGTCTGAAATAAAATCCAGGCATTAAAAACTCGCGTTCAAATCGAGGAACAATGAAAAACCACGCCGCGAGGGCTGATTGAATTAAAGAAAACACCGACCACCGGAGCATGCGAAAAAAATCGCCTAAACAGTGGAAGCACGGGGCAGCAAGGCCGCGTACCAGGAAGTCCGCGAATCACAAACCGCGCGGCTTCTATTGTAAAAATAATTTAAGTATTCCTAACTTTGTTAATATGCGGGCGAAACACGTCGAATAAGAACGCAAAATTCAAGTCTTTAGAAAGCGCAAACAATGCAGAGATTTTTGTTTCTTTCCTCTCGAGAGTGATAAGCCCGCAAACGCCGCGGCATCTAAAAAGATCGGCGTCACAACCGCGCGGCTTATAGTATAAAAATAATTTAATCAATCCTAACTTTGTTAATATGCGGGCGAAACATGTCGAATAAGAACTCAAAATTCAAGTTTTAAGAAGACAGAAGCAATGCCCATGTCAGCGATAAGATAGCGCTTCGCGCCGCGGAGATCAAAGCCGCGAATCCAATTCCTATCAAATTTGCAAACGTCCCCACTGCCGTTCAGCCAATCGGGAGCGAGGAATCAGCAAACAAAGCCGGCAAGACCTTTATAAACCCCGGGCTTCTTGAGAAGGGCACGGAGTTCCAGCCAGCAGTTCAGCCAGCATCCAGCAGCCACCGCCCTCGGTCCAGCCAGCCTGATTACTCCAGCTTCAACGACACTTAGTCTCCAGCGGTGCTCGCCGAGCTCCTGGGACTTAGAAAAAGTCGCGGACTCGAATTTCGTCGCCAGTGGTGCTCGCCGAGCTCCTGGCACTTAACCGAATTTGCCCAAGTGAAGCCGGATCCAGCCGCCCGACACGCCGGCCGCCCCCCCAAACCACTGCCGTCATCGCCTGCAGAGTCACCGCCTCCATGGAGTAAGGACGTTCCTTCCTCCCCGTTCCACAGGACGCCGCCGCCAGCCGGCCTCTCCGAGGACGCCACCCCCCCCCCCACGCACTAATCAGTCTCATCTATTTTTACAGACTCCAGGAGACCTTCCAACGCCTGTTCGGCCCCTCACCTACCCCCAACCCCGAGTCGCCCTTGACCCTCAAGGCACGCCGTTGTCTACAGTTGCGGCCGCACTCAGGATCGCCCGCCGCCGCCGCCCACCGCGCGGACATCGCCTCCCCGCAGTATTGTCCACGGACCCCGGAGCTCCGAAACACGCCCACGGGACAGGAAGCCCTGTACGACCAGACTCCGCCCGGACCGCGCCGCCCGCACCGCCGCCAGCGACAGGTCCTCCGCCGCCCCCGAAAGTTGGAAGTGGAGTTGGAGCTGCACCTAAGCGCCGAGGAGACACGGGAACTGCAGTCCTTGTGGGACGCATATTGCGCCCCCGCCGAGTCGAGTCGCCGCCCCCAGCTCCCCACAGTAGCCCTGCCGGCCCGAAGCAAGGTCCAGGGGGTACACCCCACTACCACAGGAGGGATCCGCGGCAGACCAAGGAGCTACGCGACCGCCCCCGGCCGCCCCTCCGCTTCTCTCCAGCGCGCATACCGTCCAGCCACCGCCGACACCGCCGCCGCCCGTCACCATCGCCCAGGCGCCCCAATCCGCAGCCATCCGGCCCGACAAACCGGCGAGGCCGCACACCTAGCCCTCCGAGCCGCCTCCAGCGCCAGAACCTCCGCCGTCCCCGGCACGCACGCCCCTCCCCACGAGAGGAAGAGCCCCGGGACGAAACACGGCGACCCCACCCCACCAGAAGCTTCGAGGCGTCATCAAATACATAGCCTATTATTTTTCTCTTTTGTATATATGTTCAAACAATTAAAAACCTGTGTAAATATCATTCTTTTTGTTTTCTCTCTCTTTCTCTCTCGCGCTTGCACTTAGGTCTGCTCCGCCTACCAGGGAGAACACCATTGGCCGACTGAGTTGCCAGGGCCAAATCAACAAGAGTCGCCATCAGTAGTAGTTAGCCCTCGCCCGCCCTCATTTAACTCTTCTATCATTTGTTTCCATCATTTTTCAGACACCGTTTTCCATTTTTGATGAATTTTAACATAAAATTTGAGATGAGCTACCCAAAAAACTTCTAGGTATTATAGGTATCAGAAATTAAAAAAAAAACCTCTTTCCGCCATTTTAGATTCGCTATTTTTTGTTTTAGTTAAGTTTTAATGTCAAATTCGTAATCAGCAACCCCAAAACCCCCCAGACTACAAAGAAAAATTAAAACAAAAAAAATTAGACCTTCGACGCCATTTTGTTTTTAGACCCATTTTGAGACCAGATTCGTAATCTGCAACCCCAAAAACCTTATGTTATCAAATTTCAGGCAATTGTTTAAATAAATCAAATAGTTATAAATTTTTTAATTAAGATTATATTAAAAAACACTTATTTGTTAATAACAATTGAAAAAATTAAAAGCACACCTTCTCACCTATGGGTAACTTTTCTATAAACTTTTACCGAAATAATAAAAAAAAATGTTCAAAATCGGTTTTGAGTCAACGAAATTAGAACTTTGGCGAGTTTTTAGCTTTTAGAAAATGGACTATTTACTTAAATAGCGAATATACTGTTAATTCAAAAAGGAATTAAATATTTAAAACCCCGAATATCAGGGGCGCCTCTAGCTTACCCGCCGCTAGGGTGCAAGGTCTCATTTGTCCCCCTCTGCCTATGGGTTGCGAGTTTTAGGTGGTTAGGAAAGGTGCATGATTGGTTTGAGAGAAGCTAAACAGAGAAACATGCTTGATACGAACCAAACATTCAATCTGTCAATTATAAGGTAAAAGTTACATTTGTTACCTTTCAACAACGAAAATTAACTTTTCTTGATTTTATTTTGACATTTTTTTACAGTATCATTTATATCTATGTCATTTTCAATACTTATTGTAGCTGGAATTGATAGCCTTTCTTTTGTCATACTTGACAGTCAATAGTTTTTATAGTTTTTAACTTGGAAAATTTTCTTTCGCCCACAGCAACAGTGACAGGTGGTGTTAAGTTGTGCCGACCTTCAGCAACAGGCGTTCACAACCCGGACTAGTTTAAAACTTTTGGCAATTTGTTGTCATGAGTAAGAATCAGGCGATGATTCTTAAGGTCAATAATTGAATGGAAATAAAGCAAGTTGCAAAAGGGCGCCAGCAGTGAACGACAACAACAAAACCAGTCTAACTCACAGACTAAATGATACTTATTTACCATGTACAGCTTTTAGCTAATCACTAAACTGTGTAGGTACAATTGCATAAACAACAATATGAAAGCAAGTAACGTCCTGGAAGCGTAAATGTAAAACCAGTATTATCAATGTAAAAAACCCGAGGTAAATAGTATTGTAATGATCTAGTGATCTACATCTAAATCAGTTTAAAAATGGATGCATAAATGCTAAACTGCGTCACTAAATTCAAAACAACCCACGGAGTTACATGTTAATATATCCAGAAGCTACGTTAGGTAAAAGAAAATAATTAAACAAAGTTAAATATTGAATACAAGTCAAAATTATATTTAGCTCTTTCGATGACTGCCTCTAGCGTTTATAACGAACTTTTCTTGGTACTATCCTAACCACACTTAAATATCTTCTTATTCGTATCCTCTTGACAAAGGAATGGTGATCGACTTTATTCTTGTGCTTCAGTTACTCTCCTCAGAATTTGTCTCCACCTTTCCCTATTTCTAGAGATATGCGAAGCCTCATCTATCGCTTCGTCTTGATATATGGCCAAAATTTTTAAGAATGCGGGGATATACTGTTTGAGACAATCGCTGAGGCTCTTTGATTTCCTTTATAATTGACTCATTCGTTCTTCTGGCAGTCCAGGGATTCCAGTATTTGCCGCCAACACCACATTTCTAGTACGTCAGGTTTTTTTTCTGTCTTGGGTTTTCAGTGTCCAAGACTCTGCATTATTTATATTTATATTTAATTCGCACTCAGCCAACAGCCGTTAGGCCAATTATAGGCGTCGCTGTGCAGTTATGAGGATTTCCAACCCCACTAACGACTGTCATGATGTTGTATGACCGCCGGGACCAACTTTTTTCCGTGATAGCCGTACCACGAGGCTCCGAGAGATGCACCCGTGGAACTCCCATCCAAGTTCTGACCAGAGACAGCGTTGCTTAACTCTGCTGATCGAACGTGGACGCTTGTTCAAGCTACACCACTCGGGACCTATTATGTAATAAGACTGGAAACACTAACGTTCTGATAACTTCTTTTTTACTTCCCTCGTCTGAAAGACGAAGGAAGTATTGTAACCACGAAAAAATCACCTTCCGAAATTTCTTCAGATATTCACGTTTCAGGGTCCCTAGATAACGACAAACAGGTTTTCTCAATTCCGTCTGTCTGTGTGTCTGTGTGTCTGTCTGTCTGCCTGTTGGCGGTATAACTCAAAAACTATTTCTCGGAGGAAGATGATATTTTGCATACACATTATATATTGTAGTGGCTTATACGTTGAGACGCCTATTTAATTATGTAATATTAGCTCTACTATTTTCTTTCAAATTGATTTATTTAATTTGAATTTCAAATTCTATTCTGTTTAATAAATGTATTACATTGAGACTCTTCAAGGGTGGTTCGTTGTCTGTTATTTGAAATTTTAATTTTTATAATGACTTTTGATTATGTACTGACACTAACTGTCAACTTGCACTTCAAACAATGATCCAACAATAATCAAACCAAAAATGACAAATATTCTTTCTACTCACATGTAATTGACTCAATTCACTAAGGTAAGTACTTTATTATATTTATTTCATTCTTTTAATTGTCTTTTATTCAATATGCTTCTATAGGACTAATTAAGACCAACCTGAACTCCTCGTACTTTCACTGCTAGTCACCTCAAAACACCACTGTTCCTGAAGTTCACAGCTCGGATTCCCGACAGATCAGCCACGATGCTCTGCCAACCGTCAAATAACCTCCAACCTGTCAAAACCCTGGCTGCTTGCAGAAATGGTCCCGTTCCTTACACTGCAACTGTCAACCCAACAGCCTCCTGGCAAGTTCACTCTTACAGATGATCCCAAGCTAATCTTCTATATTTCCCAGCTTCTACTCTGTAGTCAGCAACCAAATAGACTCGTCCAAATCAAGCAGTTCCACCGGCATCTTCCGTCAAATGATCAACACGTCCTCAGTACAATCACCAAATCCAGTAATTAATGTAAATTATGTTTCCTTGTAGTCATTAAATAATCCAATTCCATTTAAATATTATTATTTTCTTCTTACTCGTATCTAGTTAAACCATATTCCATACTCTTCAATAACTTTATACTTGCACTATTTCATATTTAATTTTCAACCTTGTTTTTACCTCGCAGGTTTGTTAAAGCCTTGTCTTTTGTATTATACCAAATTAGCAATACAAATTAAGGTAAAATTTCCATTTTTTATTAAATTCGAAAGAATATTTTCAAAATACGTCAACATTTTCAAATTTGTTATTTTTACAGTAATCTCAAACAAAAACCCCCTTGCTAGTTACAATTATTCATACACTTTTAAAATTAAATAATATGATTTCTACCTACTATATTCTAATTTCTAATAGAAAGCATATTTGTCACATGTAACATTAACTTATATTTCCTTATTAAATTTCAACACCATGATAGAATACTCAATTGCTATTACCTTTCAAAATAAATTGTAAATTGTCTCAAATTAAACTTCCATTACTTATTTTCAAATAAACTAATAATCTTTTTTAAAACTTTTCTAAGTTGATTGTATTAATCTCTCAAATTTATACTTACTTTATTTTTTATTAAAAAAACTGATCTTTACGTATCATAACAATATATACCTGGAATTAAATCAGTAAAATTGCAAGCAAATATATACAGGGTCAGCACATTAAAAAATAAAATTTTGTTTATTTTTGCGTTAATTTTGAGATAGAAGAAAGTAATATTTTTAGCCTCGATGGCGCAGTTAGATTTGTGGATGCAGTTATGATTTCTACATAGGTGCGGTTACGATTGATATGCATATGCGGCGGGTTCAAAACCCAGCGGGATACATTTTTTTTATTTGAAAATTTATTTAATTTATTAGAAACGTAAAGATATTTTTACTCCTAACTTAATTTGATTTTTAAAATTATTTAGTGTCACCATGTCGACGAGGAAAGTTCTGGGTAAAGCCTTTTACAGATTTTTGGTGTTTAAAGTTATAACACTGTCCTCCCGTGTTGTGTGCAGGTCCTTGACTGCTTTTCTAGACATCTCACATCTTCGTATAATTTTGGATGTACTACCACCATCATAGCTGCAACGTCAGATGAACTACGGATATGCTCACACAGCTACATCAAGAATCAATGAAGGTTGGCCTAAACATGAATATTTCCAAAACGAAAATAATGAGCACTGAAGACACTCAAATTATTATTGAAGATCAAGCCATAGAAAACTTAACCGAGTATATCTATTTGGGACACACTATAAAACTTGGAAGGGACAACCAAACAGCCGAACTAACAAGGCGAATCAAATTAGGTTGGGCCGCATTTGGAAAACTATCTTATATGTTAAAACTTCAAGTAGCTCAGAGATCAATGGAAAGAGCAATGCTGGGTATCAAACTACGCGACAAGGTCAAAAATTCTGATATTCGAAAAAGATCTAAGGTTGAAGATATCGTCCAAGCCATACTAAAAGCAAAATGATCCTGGGTAGGCCACGTGGCAAGACAATCAGAGGAGCGATGGCCTATAAACATTATTACATGGAGACCCAGAATATCAAAAAGCCCAGTTGGTCGGCCACCTAAAAGGTGGACAGATGACATACGGCAAGTGGCAGGGAGACAGTGGATACGAGTTGCGCAAGATAGGACGGTATGGAAGCAAATGAAGGAGGCCTACCTCCAGCAGTGGATACAAGATGGCTGATGATGATGATGATGACCACAATTATTAGTAATAAGAGCTGCTAGATACATTTACTGGTTTACTATTTGGCATTTTTCCACTTGCCTTATATTTGGCATATTGTATTCTAATCTATCAGCAATCATAATTTTTGTCTTCTGCTAGTTAATATCTAGTTCTTAATTGTTGTTTTCTTCTTCTAACAGTATTTTAATAGTTGTTCCAGTTCTTTTGTTAATTTTGAGAGTAGTACACTGTCATCAGCATAACGTAAGTTGCTGATTCGCTTTCCACTTATGACGATACCCCCATTCCAGTTTTCTAGGGTCTTTCTCATATATTCTCCATATACAGGTTGCCTAAAATTGTACGGCACATGAAAGTTCCATGAGTTGAAAAAGGTTTAAAAGCTATTTGCCATAATAATAATCGAAATAGGAAATGGAATAATTACTTTGGTAGCTAAGCAACAAGTAGATATTGGGCCTACTTGTTGATTAGTTCTATTTCGGTTATTCTTATGGCAAATAGTAACGGGTGTTCAAAAAGTCTTTACGTCCTGGGTGGTTATGGATATTCAAACGTATGAATAGTATGTTGGCGGCACTGTAAGTCGATGTCAAATTCGAGGTTAACAGGTTAGGTTTTCCGTTAGTTTTGACGCAGGCTGAAGCAAAACCTAACCTGCTAACCCCGGATATAGTTTATCATTTACGATTTTAGTGCTTTCTGCAAAATTTAACTGATTTACAAGATAACTAACGACATCTTCTGCTTCTCTATAGTGATGTGGCATGGTTGTTATCATAGAAAGTCTCCGTTGGCTATTTTCTCAAAATCAATACATAATGTGACTACTTGTATACAATTGGCTAGTTTCGGAAACGGTGTGCCCAGTTTTTTAATTATACTCAAAATGGGCGCGAACGAATTTTTATCAAATAACGACAAGTGTATCCAGGTATTCAAAACGAGAAGTACAGGTCGCAGTAACAAATCAAGCCAGAATGCAAATATCACAGTATAATCACAGAATATAATTACAGTGAAATCACAATCTAAGCACAATATTATCATAATTTGAGTTCGTAGGTTAACATAAGTTAACAACTAAGATTACTAGGTTATCGTTACGGGGAACCTCAATCAAAAGCTTACAAACTGCTAAATACTTACAGATTCACAAATTAGCAATAAAACGCTATTGCACACATTAAAATTAGACGAAAAGGCGAAGTTACAGCAATGGCTAATTCCTATCTTGGAAGGAGAAGTTTCAACACGAAGGGGGAGACTTGGATCTGGAGGTAAGCTTTTGGATCGGGTCCCTTTCTGCTCTCTCAGAAATGTATGCAGCATGGGTTAAGCTGGCCACAATGATGCTAATACAGATCTAAACGACCTTCTGCATCCCACACATGGTAGAAATGACCACCTCAGAAATTATCGCCCTAGCGGCCCTCCGGTAACTGACTGCTATAAGAGGGGAAAAAGGGGTCCACGGTCGAATACAAGTAAAATTAAATGCAATTCGAAGAAAACTTTCTACTCACCCTGGAATGTTCCAGACACGTGCGAACAAACACTCGGCAGCGTGAGCTCCTCCGAAAAACGTCGTGGAACTAAAGTTCTTTCATAACTGCTTCGGGAATTCGAATCTGCCCTCAAAAAGGTGCAGGCAAACATCACTCAAAACAAACCAAACTGCAGCTCATGAATTCACCGAAACTTTCTACTAACGCTAAACCGGCTTCATGCCGTTCGCCGAGCAAGGTGAAAAGAACGCCCCGGAAACATTATTATAGATTTTGTTTGTCTGTGAGGGAGTTTAGTGGCTGCAAGAAATGCAATTCAGGTATGTTTGACGTAGCTGCACGCTATTCGTGGCACACGAGCACTATCGACAACTCAAGGTTTCCATTTTCGTTTTAAGAAACAACCTGCACTAAAACTCTCAAAGTTGGTGGCGCCTAGAGCAATAAACATCTTCTTAAATTAAGAGGTGGTTGCCCTAATTAACAATTATCGCTCATCAGGACGAGTTAGGTGGAAAACCTTTGTTACAGGATATCATAACGTAATTGGTGCAAAGGGTCCTTGTCTTTTTCCGATTCGTCGTTTTACAACCATCACAGTTAGATGCTACCCGCTTTGTGTAGTAATTATAAATTTCTCGTTGTAACAAAATGCTATGTAGTTTTACTTTTTCCTTTAACAAAATATCCTACACATTTTGAATGAAAAGTGTCAAGCAGATAGGTTCCAAGACCTTTTACTGTTGAACAGAAAGATTGTCGTCAAAAGATGACAGATCCCGACATGTTTTACAAAATAGTGATTGGAGAAAAAACTGGGTCCATTATTGAGATACTAAGAACAACCAAGAATCAATGCAGTGGGTCTATAAGGGCTCGCCGCCTTCAAAGAAGTACACAAGCGTCTACAGCAGTGGTGTAGTGGCAATTTTGGCAGTGGGGGGAAAGCGAGACTTCCGGGGGGTGTAGAGGGGGGGGGGCATGGAATATTCCCTAGGCAAAGGGGGGTCCGGGGGATCCTCCTCAGGAAATTTTGTAAAAGTATAGAACCAAAAATATATTTTTGATGTTTTCTAGTGCAATTTTTCCGTATTACGATGTTTGCGGTTTTGTAGTTTAATATATAAATATAAAGCCTACAACTTTCTAATTCAAACTGTTTTTAATACTTTGTATATTCATAGCAAGTAGCAAGTCATGTTTGACGTGATTTTTCTAAATAATAACATATACCACTATTTAAATGACACTGGAATGAACAATAAATTATCAAATTGTTTGTGCAGACAACATTATTTACTCCATGTAGGCCTACGCCATACAATTTAGTATCGCTTAATATTTGTAATAAGAAACAACGCACATTTTAGAAAATCTGCCAGTAAATTTAATAAGTTTTACTTGTGTGTTTTTTTGCCGTAATTATTGTATTATATTAACTTTCTAGTAAATTTACTTTTTTTTTACTTAACAAAAAACCAGTGGGGGAACGCGGGGGAACGACTACACCCCTGGTCTACAGGCAAGCTTATGGCGACGGTTTTTTTTGGACCACCATAGAATTCTTTTAATTCCTTACATGAAGAAAGATAAAACAATCACTGTCCGTGCTAATTCTATTATGCCTGGAGAAACTATATCGTGCTACACAGAAAAAGAGCCCAAATATGTTTCTCAGAGAGGTTCTGATCCTTCACAAGTGGGCAAGGTCTAAGTTGTTCGAATTTTAATGCAAAAATTAGAATTCCTTGAGCTAGATAATCCAGCGTATAGTCCCCAGATCGTCCACGCTACTATTTATTCAGAAATTTAATGAAAAGCCGGTTTTCTTCTGACGTAGAACTTCAGCGGGTTGTTAGCAGTTATTTTCGCGAACAGAAGAAATACTTCTATTTTAGCGGAATATTACAACTCCTGGAAAAGTGTGTAGAGATAGGTGGTGATTATATTTCAATTATTAGTGCTCTTAAGTCTTTTCTTCCTACCCTAGGTATTTAACTTACCATACCCTATCTCTACCAATAGTGTTAGAGGAGTACTGTAAATTTTGAATTACCAAAATTGAAATAGTGGCAGTTACATTGAATAAATTATTTCATATTATTGTAGCATGTAAAATTAAATAGGGCACTAGTGAAGAAAGTATTAATCGCCTTATTAAAAGAAGACAAGTACGAAGGAACATAAATTAATACCAAAATATTAAAAGTGAGCTACACGATGCAGTATGCGAAGCTTTGTAACATACAGACACCAAACAAAGTGAGTAGAAGGATTGGATGGACGGATGAAGTAGAAAAGCATTGAAAGAAAAGAACCAAACTTTATAAATGGATAAACAAGATTACGCAACGGAAAAAGTATAAAGGTTGGTGCCAGAAAAAAAGAAAAGTGTGGGGTAACACATTCAAAAGTACACGAGAATCAGTGAAGCTATCAGAGGAATGAAAAATAGCAAAACGGTGGGTGTTGAAAATATCACAGCAAATATAGTTAAGAATGACACAATAAACTTTAATAAAATGATAGTAACATCACTTAAGAAATGCATTATACTGTAAACCCCAAAAAGTCGGCATCATATGGGAAAACATTTTATTACTGATTTTTTCAAGAAACCTTCTTACGACAGTAATTTGTGCTTGTCTAGAAACCTACTTAGCTCCTATCATATCTACCGACTGATTTTTACTAATTAAGAAAATGGCGTTTTCCGAAATTGTCAAAATCATAAAGTGCTATTTTTCGAAAATTAAGTAAGTCTTTAATGAGCTTTTTTTAGAGTGTGCTAGTTTTAGCTAACTGAATAATCTCAAAGCCACAAAACACCTATTTTTGTATAACTTTAGCGAACATTTAATTTTTCAATTTTTAAAATATTTTTCAAAATTTCACATACCAAGACTTCACTTCACTTCACATAAAAATTGAATTTTAAAATTAAGTGTATGTATGTTAAAATTTGAAAAGTATTAAAAAAACTACTTTTTAATTAACCCAACAATAAAAATGTATGGAAAAACATAACCAACCATTTTTCCGCAACCAAACTACAAAGATTTATATAAAAATTTCAAATCGACAGACAACGTTACATGCTAATAATTATAAGAATAATTAAACAGATAAAATAAATCAAGGTCGAAGAACTTACGAAAACATACATTCATTCAAATAAATTGAAAATTTTATAAAAATACAAAAACAAAAAATAAAAAACTACTTTTCAATTAGCCGCAACTAAAATTTTGGAAAAATATTACTGAACAACCCCCCCCCCCCCCGAAACCAAATTCCGAAGAAATCTTTTTGAATTCAAGCCTGCAAACCACATAAACTTACAATTAATTATAAGAAGAACTAAAAAAATAATAAAGCAAAGTTAATAAACTAGATGCATCAAAAAGAAAAAAAATTAACAAAACAATTACACCTACACAACAAATCATCAAAGGTACAAAATCAATTGTTATAGATGTAATTCACCCTGTGATCACATCAATTGAAGAAAGTATAGTAAAAAGCATGACACAATATCCAACATTAATGCTAAAATGGAATAAATTACCAAAAAGATTTTAACCGGTTTAAATCACAATCTGGCTTCCTACCAAAATGTCATTCAATTTCACATCACCTAGCAAAAATACAAATCTATGGAAGCTAAGGAAGTTTTATCTGACGAAAACATTTAAATAACATAAGGTGTTACCATATCCAATTACTTAAACCATGTAGAAAACAAATGACAGCATATGATATTAAATGTCTCCTTGTCCTATTTTTTAAATTAATGTGCTTATGAAGCTAACAATGAATTAGCGAAACGTTCATATAAATATTGTTAATGAAGATAATTTTAATCATGTGAAATGACAAAAACGATTTATTACTCACGTTGTTAAAAGTTAAATTAGCTGATATCATCTCTCAAATTGTAAAGTAGAAGCTTTTTTTGTGGGGAAAGAAAAACCCTTTCGGGTAATCATATTTCCGTCCAATAAGTTCGTCTACTTTATAAATTTACATTTGCACAAACAGCTGTATTTCAAATTTTAAAAATCTATCGCTTATGTTAAGATGTAGCTAAGCAACAAAACGTTTCATACTTTATTAATAACAATTATTTTTAAAATTCTTAGTAATACAGTATGATCGAAAACTATTATCATCTAGAGGTCCGTGGATTTAAAAAAAATAAATTTATGTTGGCAGTGGTGAGTACTTAATAATATAATCTATATAGTTTTGACAGAATCACTTAACTTTGACAGAGTGCTTAATACTGAGCACAAAGCGGTGCTGTATTTGGAGCATGGATGAAATCACTTTGAACAGCTACAGTTGTTTTTGTTATTGACATTTTTATGTGTTCAACAAAGATGTTTGAATTTGTTAAAATGACATTACTGACATAACCTTAAACTGACAGATATAAACATGCCATGTCACTTTGACTACCACGACTGCCAATATCCATTTTTAACAATATAATTCCACAGCACTCTAGAGGATAAAAGTTTTCGATCATACAGTAGAAGTAATACATTTCTGTTAATGAGGATTCTAAGTTTATGAGTGACTTTTCGTAGTAAATATTAATAATAGGCGATAGCTCGTTACCAGAGACTAAGTAGTCGTGGCTTGGAACGCGATCTCCTTGTAAAGGGTTAGAGAGTTATGCCGGTCTCCAGCTACAGAGACCAAGTCGTTATGGCCTGAAAAGTATACTCTATTGATGTTGAATGAGTAAAATCTCAAGATTAATACTGCTTTATTAATTAAACCTACTTCTCCTATACACAAATTTTTAGATTCTTAGCATAAATACCTATAAATAAACGCTTGATAATCTAGTAATATCTGATGAATTAATAGCTGAAGGTAAACACAAATGAATATTTAGCAAAACCGTTGCAGTTCGCCACGCGCTTGGTAAATGGAATTTGGTGAGTTGCGATTTCAGCACATTCTCGAGCTGGTGACTACATGCATTATTTAGAAAACGAGCTTTAACTAAAGTTTTTAAATACATTTATTTTTAAATTTTGAACCAATATTAATGAATGCTTACGAAGGTTAACATTATCAAATTGATAGAATTATTGAAGCCAAATAATTGAATAGTGAAAAGTACACTTGGATAATATTTGTGGACTCGTGTTGCATCAGGAAATATGAATTAGATACAAATGTACTGTACAAAAACTAGCAATAATATTCAAAGAATCTTGAGGAAAAGAGATAATACAGAATGTAAAGAGCAAGTTATTACAAGAAAAGTTGGTACGATTCTTCTGCAATTCCTGTAGTTCCGCAACGCTGGTTTTGCGCCTTTAAGAATTACGATTTCTGTGGCGCTTGTTATCGTTATCTTTAGGCTTTCCTTGGCCTAGCTTAACCACGAGATAGCCGGAACGCTCTCGATACTCACATTCTTTTGTTTTGAGCGGGTTCTTTTCGTCTCGGAACTCCGCAGAGATATTTTGATGCTTGCATTGGTGATTCTTTTTGTCCTTTAGCTGTACGGGTCCTTAGTTTTTGGTATGTATTGAAGTCTTTGGGCCTCGCTGCAGAGCGGAGTATTGTGTGGTTTGGACAAAATTTTGGAGAGATTAGTTTTGACTCGCTGCATTCCGGCGGATTCGACACCGTGCCGCACCGAACCGCTTTATACTTTTTGTCGCTTTGCAAAGGTTTGCATGCATTTACTTTAGGTTTCGTCCCCCTTAGCCAGCAGTTTTGAGCAAGACAAGCAGTTTTGGGGCCATTGGTTCCGAATTTGAAAACTAGTTCCTGAAAATTTGCTTTGGTTCCGCATTCTGTGTGACCTTGCACCTGGATCCCTGATAAGCACGCTGTAGGTGCCCGAAGGAAGCCGCTATCAGGTTTTATTTTAACTAAATTTATATAACAATTAACAATTACGGACAGTACGATCTGTGAATGCATGGAAAACGGGTCACCCGATCGCTAATTTTCGCATCTCGGCCTGCGATTTTCAACGACTTTTCCGATTGCTAATTTGTGCAACCGCATTTCGGGCAATATTGATTTTCCTGAAGCATTGAAAGAAGGCGAGTAACGGCCCGCTCAGCACCTTTTTAATTTGTTGTGCGAGTACCGGTAAATTATTCTTCAATTATGTAAGAATTGGTAACGGTATTGTATTACCATTTGGTATTCCTAAATCAGCCCAGTTTTTGGACATTCCGGCATTTAGTAGCGCACTGGCAAGATTAGAAGTTCACTACGAGTACCTGAGAAATTTTGTAAGTATATTAAGTAATTTGTCGATTGTACTGTATGTTTCATGTTTTACGTCAATTATACAGTGATATTTAAATGTGGTTATTATTATTGCGTTATTGCTACCGATGATTGTTTGGAGCTTTTTTCAGGAGATTTGCTCTGCTGGAGTTTACGAATTCTCGTTTTATGCCTGAGCACACTCGTCGTTATTGTCAAAATTCGTTGGCCCTCTATCGGTCTTATGTAATTAATTTAATTAGAGACCTCCTGACCGTCTTCGCTCGAGCTAGTCTCGGTCCTGCGCTATCCTACAAAGCCCCTGAAGGGCTACTACGAAATTTTGATCACATTGCCGTAGTTGACTTTATCTGAAGCAGCCGGGACGCTGTCATTTGTTTAGTTGGATTTTTCATATCTAAAGGAATAATGACGGTCTTCTAATTAATCTTGTGCAATGTAACCCAGTCAGTAAAACCTACCAGTGAATAAACGAAGATTTATTATCGAAATGGGGCCACAAAGTTACTATTTTCACCTCCAAAACACTATTAGAATACACAAAATCGTGGTACATTATGCTTTTAGTAAAGTTCAGGCACTTCATTCCATGTAAGAACATGGCCTGAGATAAGGCGAGTCAGGGTCATCGAAACATCTCTTTCTTAAATCCAGACAATCTGGCATACCGTTAACGCTGTACTGGGTGATGTGGTTAGCATCACGCCTTCGACGACTGTCTTACTTTCCCTACTTCTACGACTGTGGTTTCAATACCCAATTTTTAAAGCGACTGGGTGGGATGCCTTACAGTTGCCAGGTGTGGGGATTGAACCCCGTACCGTGGCACCGCAGCTTGAGCTCCGTAACCGCTCGGCCGCGCTGGCGCTACATTATGCTTCTAGAAGGAAATATAATTAACAGTCGGACAAAATATTCTGCTCAAGCAATTGGTTTGAATATAAGTACCAGATACCTTAGACAACGACTGCTTTGGTCATATAGTCATATGTCATATGTTGGCAAACGAACAGCTCCCAAACATGGATAACCAATTATTTGGACAAACATCGCGTATTTGGAGCAAAAGTACAGATGCATAATTATGTTTATAATAAATAAATCTGTATATACCACATTTAATCCAATAGGTAGAAGCAAAGTACAACGATCGGTAGAACTAATTTATTCGCCAGCCTTGAGACTTAAATAAACTCAATATTCTGTTCATAAAAAAACAAATGGCAGTAATAAGTTCGTGCAGAATTACGTTAAGTCAAGCTTATATTTCAATTTGGCAATTCTCTGCATATAAGTAGAAGTTATAAGGAGGTTAATTAAAAATCTGGTATGAAAATTTCGAAGTCTATTCTTTCAGGCGTTCGACGGCCTGGAAAATAATAACAGGCGACGGCTAGAAGTTGTTTATTTTTCAAGGCACACGAAGCAAGCAGCTTCGTGTAATCTTATCAATTATTAAACAGGCGAGTCTTAAGTAAAACAATAATTTAGCCGTCGGTAATAGGAAAATAAAAAGCTGGGCCGCTAGCGGGAGCTTGTGTCCTGACGGTTTATGATCCATATTTAAACGCTCGGTTATTAGAATTAATATTCTGAATTTTTAGGAACAGATGTTTCTTGTTCCTTTCGTATTATTTTTACATAAACACTGCTGCATTTTCCGGGCAACTTAGATTACTCTTACTGAAAGTTGCTTCAACTTCTTTAAATTAAGTCTGTTGCATAGAAAATATCATTTTATTTGACTTCCATTTACTCTAGGAAAATTTAATAGCGGCTTAAACATTTTAATGGACTTATGAATTACTGCACTTGCGACTACATGTTTCTGGTAACGCAGGAATTGCCACATAAATTCCAAACTTTTTCTGCCCCTATATTAAATGCTTTTACGGAAAAGAATTAAAGTGCTACAGGAGATTAAAAAAATATTAATTGGACAACCAATTAAGCAAATTCATTAGGTTAATTGGAAAATGTACAACTACCAGCAATGATAAAAGTAAATCATGGCCATTGTAATGCACTCACCTTGCGATTTTGTCGTGCATTGAAACAATTATTGCATTAGGAAATGATTTATATCAGAAAATTTTCTGGAAAATTTTTTTGAAAATTTCTCGCACGTTATTGTGACAGACGATTTCTTTTTAGTTCAAAGAATCAAAGAATATCTTAGAGGAAAAAGACGAACTCGATGATTAGTACATCAATGCCGTGGAAGAATGATGACATACAACGGCCGCAATATTTTAAAGATATATTTTTAGAGTGTATGTGGGTAAAGTTGTAACAGTTCAATATAACTAGGATAGCAAACTGTGAAGACCCAAAAATGTCCGTAACCAAGAGCGTGCAACGAGCCAGCTGAGCTACTCCGGAGGAGAGGTAGGTTAACACAAAAATTATCATAATAAGTAAGAGCGCCACTAACTAATTTATTTCACAACTTGCGAATGTAAGCTGGAAAATTCACCGGTGATATGGTAATTGCAACTTACACTAAAGAGAGATATCTCAGAAGCAGGCTCTTTGTTTGATAAGCTGAAACCTATTATAGAAAGAAAAAATATATAAATGCCACGCAAGTAACGTGATATTTATTTCCAACAAATGCAAACAAATAACATAAGAGGGCAATTCCTCGTACCGAAGTACAATATTGGATCTATGATATTTAAAGACCATCTAAAGTAATTGAGGCGAACTTAGTACCAAATCCATTACGTGAATATAACGTATGTATGTATGTTAATTTAAAATATAAGCTTAACGTACAAATAAACAAAGCCCAAGGTATGTAGGAGATACACTTATACATCGATAATACATATCACTACATTAATAAATCGTAAATTTGGCATACACAGGAAAATTTTAATTACGCAAGCTCATAAACTTCACGCTAATGTGTTTCGAAGTGCGGCAAAATATTTATTAATATCATACGAAACTAAGTTCAAAAAGGGGGCCAAAATAGCAACTAGAAACTCAAATCTAGAAATACATGCTTAAATCCCGCAAGTCTATAAAACCCAAACAGGAAAATCTATAAATACAAAGAAAAACCCTAAGTACAACGAAGCTCTGAAACACTCACTTCAGGTTTAAATCGGCTTGGCGACGCACTTCCAAACCTAAGTAGAGCGATAAGAAGGTGCTGGCTGATCAAAAACCATTTAAAATGCGAAGGGAAATACATATAAAGAACTTGCTAATGGGACTTTTTGCAAAACCTTCCGTTAAAATAGCGGTCCGCTAACGCGGCGTCAATAATACAGCCAATCCAAATAAAATTTTTCGATTTTAACGTAACGTTATCGTAAAGTTGTTTTAACGTGGCGCTTTGCAAAAACTCCCTAATAGGTGATTCACCTCCACAACTCTTCGTAAAAACGGTATCTCTATTAAATCCACTAGATATGTTTTTCCCACATTTCATTTGACTAACCTACGATAAGCATTGGTAACATCACGAAGAAGCAAAAGCCATTAAATCAAATCTGTAAAAAGGAGATACGCGAGGTCTCCTAAAACATCAATGGTTTGTTTTCTTTTTCCGAGTCCCGGTCAGAAGTTGTTCGATTGAAAAACAAGAAAAAACAACCGATAAGTGACTTGACCACCACAATGGGACGAAATAACCTTAGAAGACTTGACCGCAGAAGGAAGTTTCTAAGTTAGCTCTCTAGGACTCACGGCCACTATACAATTTCGAGAAATAGAGCAGATGACCCACAAAATCCAACAGAACACGTCTGAAAAGCTAAAGCAGTACGAGATATCACTCGCAGATTCTAGCAGATAAGCCAAACAATAGAAAGAACTGTCAAATAAGGTTACACCTGCATGGCAAGAGGCAGTGCCTGCTGCAGGCATCCACTATTAATACATAAATCAAAAATCCATAGCGACATATGAGCATACACCTAAACTTCAAAACGTTAAAACAAACATTTAACCTAATAGGTAAGTATGTAAATTATCAAAGTTAATTAATTGATATAAGACTTTTAGAGGAATCTAACAAAACCAGGCAACTTCACACAACATGAAGAGGGAGATTCCGAGAAATCCAAACCGACCGCACAACTCCATTCAATCCCAACGTTAACCGTGACTGATAACACTGTCCATATCCTTTTAAATTTACTTAGCAATTAAGTAGCTTTTAGAGAAAATTATAGTTGAAGTCAATCACTAGGGCTCACGTTAGAAAATAAACCAAAAATAGATGCCACCGTCAGCATGATTGTCACATATCAAACCAACATGTAGAATAGTGTATTGTGTTGCAATTGCGGAAAAGTGTTAACACGTTTTTAAGAAAATCATTTGAAAAGCTTACCTGAATGAGTGAAGTGTTTGTTATAACTAATTATACAAGTCTGAATACGAATAACGTTATTAGGTCTCAAAATTTCAATAATAGCAAATAATTATGATAACAGCAAACGTGTTACAAAATAATTTCACTGAAGTATATGTTCTAAATGACCATCGTAGGTGTAATGAGCGTTTCTGGAGAAAGATTCCTAAAGCTTTTATTGTTTGCGGCCTGTTGGTGAAAAAATTGTGCTAACATAACCCCGCAAATAAAAGGTGTGTGGTATAATATCAGATGACTATGTGACTCATGGGAGCTATCTTAAGTCTACTTTTTGTTATTAGTCCTTTCGAGAATTGTTTCTTAAGTGTGGGAACTTGAACCATCTTGCTAGTATTGTAAATATGTTAAGTTAATTCCTACAAAATTGAAAAATATTTTCATAGATATTCTTAAGAGTTTTCAGTGGTTTTTAAGAAATATGGACGAATCAATAATTTATTTAGTAAGTCGTAATACTTTTCCTTGTTGATATAGAAACACCAGGAAACTTTATTCTGAAATGGTGAGCCACCTTCCTAGCGAATAATTGTTCTTTTTATCATAAACTCCATAATAAATATCACCCACAGACAGTTTTGAAGTAATTTTTGGAACCTAGAATTTTCATTTGTTTATGTAGCTTGCTGCATTACATGATTTGATGGCAAAGTTGTACACTTCCTTATGACTAACGCGGTATATACGTTTTACATAATTTTATTTTTTAATTTTGATGTGGCACAACCTACCGAATTTGCAATTTTTGCAGCAACTACTCAATCAATCGCGACCAATCTAAAATATATGAAAGGTCTAATGAAACTACCTTTTCTGAAGACAGCAACTACTTTGGCGTTAAAATAAAGTCGCAAAATCAAGTTTAGCGAAGGTGTATCGCCTGATGGATGTAAACATTGTAACTCGAGGACCACCTAACTTATCATGATTATTTCTGCCCCAGTTTGTGTGGAATATTAATGTAAGTAACTGAAAAGCTCTATGGCGAGATTGGTCTTTTTTTTCTTTGCATGTATTGATCGATCTGTATTCTCGTTATCACCAATACATAGAAGTTGTTTACACCTATACATTAATTTTTATATGGCGCCATGTCATTTGCGGAAGCCCCACTTGGCTTAAATGGGCGCGGGACAGGTCGGCGCCGGGACAACTCGGCGCGGAGCCATCTTGACGCCAGTAAACTCGGCGCAAGGCCATCTCGGCGCCGAATTTAAATTCGCAAACTACAGTATGCACTAAGTAAGAAAATTACTATAAACAAATAATAAATAAAGTGATCGCCAAAAAGCTGGCATCAAATAAAAAAAATATTTAGAATTTCTTGGAAAATCAAACACCGACGATCAGAGGTGGTTGCAAAATTATTACAAATGGGTCAAAACAGAAGTTTTCACGTGACTTCCGTTATCAGTAAAATTCAACATTTTTTAAAAATAATTACGAATAATGCATTTACTAGCCAAGGTAGAAATAAAATTCACGATAAAAGGTGTTTTCTGGCCTTGAGATTATTAAGTTAGCTAAAACTAACACACAATAAAAAAATCGTATGGAAAAATTGTACTTTTTGGATTTACACAACTTCGAAAAACGCCATTTTTTAACTAAGTAAAATCACTCAAAATATCTAATACGGGCTAAATAGGTTTTCGTACAAGCTGTCATCCTGTATAAAGTAAAATGTAAACATTACCTGTATTTTTTATATATATTTTTATACAGGGTGATTTTTAAGTTGATTCTTTCCGTTTACCAGGTAATAAAGCAAAAAATAAGCATTTTTTTAATTTACCACTTTTCCGAAATATCAAAACTAACGGAGGTACAGGGTGTTAAAGTTTCAAATTACAAACTAAACTTTGGGGCATAGGCGGCTGGACAATTTTATTTTTGTTTATCTCTGTTGTAATTTTCTTAATGTTATTGCATTACAGTAATGGCTCATGTTTATGAAAATAATGAATGAGTGAATATGCTTATTATTTACTGGGAGGGTCGTCAAAATGCTGCGTTGCTCTTATCCGCGGAACATGTGTGTAGAAGCGAATGCTGATAATTTTGAACATTTCATTTAAGTTAGATTAAGTTTAGTTTAATTCTACTTAAGTAATTTTAGTTCTTAATTAAAAACTTTAACACCTTGTATAGTATTCCAACCAGAAATTGGAAAGCTATTTAAAATCAGGCCAGCATTGAGAACAGTAAGTCACTTCGTAATTTAATTCATAAAATTACTGTTTGATTGTCATTCAGTGACACTTCGATAATAACCTTCAAATTTGAGAGATGCATTGAGAAGTTTGGAAGACATACTATCCATTCACACTGTCAAAACGCTGTCAAGTTGGTACCTTGTTTAAATTCTGCTTTGAAACTTCTGCTTGCTGATTTTGGCAACACTGAAATGTTTGAAATTTAAAAACTTGACTTATGTCACACTTTCTTGTAAAAAAAATCATCTCCAAAATTCTTTAATTTTTGTGCATACACCTCAATCGCAATGGAACAGAAACGAAAGAGGGTTTTATTATTGAAAAGAGTAAAAAAGGCTATAATTCATTATTACAAGGAAAAACTTTTGACACATGTAACATAACCTAACTTTAAATATTACTAGAAATCACTGGATTCGAAGTACATTCCCAAAAAAGCTGTAATTTCCAGGTACACTCAGGAAATATTTGAAAAAGTTGACATTGACAGTTCACGAGTTTTGTGAATGGATAATATACGTTTTTCGACGTTTTCTATGCCACTATACTGTTTTAAAAACTCAACTAGTACCTACTTAAACCATGCACAATGTTACAATACCTTAACAAAACAATTACCTACATGTACAATTTGCAGATGAACTGTCATTACTTGAAAGCTGATTGACATTAGAATATTATTTACTGATTGTATGAAACCAACTTAGACATGACTTACACTTTTCATGGTGTACTGGATTTTAAATAGCTTTCCAAATTTTGGTTGGAATACTATACCTCCGTTAGTTTTGATATTTCGCAAAAGTGGTAAATTAAAAAAAACTTACTTTTTTTTAGCTTTAAATCCTGGTAAAAGAAAAGAATCAAATCAACTTAAAATCCACCCTGTATATACAGTGTGCCCCCGGATATGTGAAACGATTCTTGTAAAAGGTAAAAAATTCTCGATTTAAAATTTCATTATTTGGGGTTCAGCCCTGCTTGGTTAGAGACGAATTTCTAACAGCATTTCAGTTTTGAAAAATTAAGTATGCTTTGGAAATGTTCAAAAAATCTATTTTACTGTAGAGTAGCAAGCCTTTTATGTAGCAAATACGACAAAAAGTTTTTAAGAGAAGTTGTTTAGAATCAATATCTAGGCTCCTATACCAAATTTCAAAATCCTCGGTCAACTTGTTTCTCTCACATTTTCTTTTGTTTAGGTCCCATATGAAAGAATTTTACTTTTAACAAAGACTGCTATGGAAAAACAAATATTTTTAACAAAGTTTTTTATTTCATAATAAAAAACCTTTGTTAAAAATAAAATTCTTTTATTTGGGAGATAAACATTAAAGAAATATTAGTCACATAAAAGGCACTTTACTTAGTTAGAAAATGGCGTTTTTCGAAATGGTGGAAATCCAAAAAGTGCTAATTTTTGGAAATTAAGCAAGATTTCAATGAGATTTTTTATTGTGTGTTAGTTTTAGCTGACTGAACAATCTCCAGGACAGAAAACTTTTTTTCGTAAAATTCTTCTCTATCTTGACTAGTAAACGCATGTTTCGTAATTATTTTTTAAAAAGGTACAATTTTACTGATAACGGAAGTCACGTGGCAACTTCTGTTTTGGCACATTTGTTATCACTTTGCAACCACCTCTGGTCGTCAGTGTTTGATTTTCCAAGAAATTCTAAATATTTTCTTTCATTTGATGCCAGCTTTTTGTGTGCACACTGTAGTTTGCGAATTTGAATTCGGCGCCGAGATGGCCTTGCGCCGAGATGGCTCCGCGCCGAGATGGCGACGCCGAGATGTCCGACTTCGATTCCGGCTTAAATAGTTTTGTACGGTTTCTGTGGAGGGTACAGCTGCAAATAAAACTGGGACAGCTAATATGTAATATTGTAATATGAAGTACAATAACATATTAAATACTCGTAATTATGTTCATTTTCTTATGCTTCTATCTTTAATAATATTTTATGTATTCACCTACGGAAATATAAGTTAGAGAATGTTTCACACGTTATTAAAAACGCAAAAAGTAGTCTCAAGACTTGTCCCACTTTTATTTGCAATCAGCTGTACCTGTCAAGCAAGTCTTACACTGTTGCATCTGAAACACTTTTATGTAACTGCGTAACTATAGTGCATTCAGATTCAAGATAGAGCAAAACCTGCAACCCAAGTTACAAATATCAGCAGTAAGTTTATTACTAATATAATTTTATTATAATTTAGATCAGAGAGACACGGCCTTATTGTTGACTTTATGAATGTCATAATCAATGTGTCATTTTTTTAAATATGTATC
This sequence comes from Agriotes lineatus, assembly GCA_940337035.1. Lineage (NCBI taxonomy): Eukaryota > Metazoa > Arthropoda > Insecta > Coleoptera > Elateridae > Agriotes > Agriotes lineatus. The sequence continues at coordinate 177,048 of CALNHX010002453.1, forward strand.
TTTGCTTAAGGAGGTTATCTGCGACATTTTTTAGTGTGTAAATTTATTCTCAGATCATATTCAGCAGATTTCTTTTAAGTAGACGTCTTACAATTTTCCAATTTTAAGTTTTACAAATTTGACAAAAAATATAACCTCCATATTATACTACGTACATCCCATGATCTACATTTTAATAAAATCAAATTAGTAATCAACTGACTGCTGATATTTGTAACTTGGGTTGCAGATTTTGCTCTATTTTGAATTTGAATGAACTATATATTGTATCACTTTTGTACTTCCAATTTGGTTTATTTCACTTTTTTAAGAGCAGTGAAAATCCAGCGTTAAGCACAACGGTAAGCGAAAACATAACTGAGTTGTCGGTGTAGCCTAATAGAATACATACTTGACTGTCGAGCCAGAGATCGCGAATCCGAGTCTTAGTTCGGTAAATATTTTTTATTTCCTCTTGACTTGTTAAACGGCCATTACTGTCGTCTGAACTGACTCGGTAAATGAGTCTTTACAGGCCAGGTGCCTGTAAAGTGTTACTGTCATCTGAACTGACCGGTAAAGGAGTCTTTATAGGCCAGGTACCTGTAAAATGCTGCCATCGCGACTTTAAAAGCACCTTGTCTTCCAATAATGACATCCTTCATTAATCACTAATATTAATTTTTAGGATGTTCTCCAAGAGGAAATAAAACGTTGTATGCGGCTCGCGTGCAATTAGCCTTTATTGGGGCTCACCGGATTACAAGGCTCGCTCCTACGTCGCTCTCCCTGCAAATTATCCGGCTCGCGCATAAAGGCTAATTTACTAACCTTGCCACGTAAATAACTATTAAAAGTTATCAAAGGATGCGGATGGAAATTACTATTCGTTCTCATTTTCAAATCTAAAATTCCACATTATTGGCACTTTCTGTCCCATCTTCGCTCTTCGTTAGGGGCAAGTATTTGGCAAAATTCTAAGTAGGACTAAGATACCTGGAACTCTGCTTGGCTAGACTTTGTCCACGGGGTTGGCAAAAAGGGCGTATAAAGGCCTACTTGCTTGACATTAGTCTCCCCACAACTAGTACTAACTAACTAACTAGGGGCAAGTATTGATAAATCACCGACTCGATTTTAAACCGATTTCCCCCGTGTAGGCTTCCCAATAATTAATTTACTTCTCCTTTGCGAATTCTTTTAAATCGGAGTTGTCGCACATATGAC